>SZWC01003496.1:43579-106852 GCA_023375785.1 Penium margaritaceum
CGATGCACAATTGCTGCTAAAAGTTAGAGATGGTTGGCAGGTCACTCACCACCTGCTTTGTTTGAAGTTGCTGGGGGCGCGCATGCCGATGTGGCCGTAGTGCGCACGCCAGATTTTGCCATTTGTCGCCTGCACCACTTCTTCAAGTCTCTGCTCATGCGATATCTTGGTTGCCTCCAATAGGCGGTACATGTCTAATTCCTTCACCGACCTGGCCAACTCCTATCTCGTTTCCTTATCTAGGATGTAGCCATAGTAGTCATCAAAGATGAGTCGTAGTCCTGTATTGGTGAGAGAGGACAGTGAGAGAAGGTTGAACATAGCATGAGGTACATACAGTACGCCATGGAACACTTCTAGTTCAATTCCAAGCGGAGTCTCAAACCACATCTCCACAATCCCAATCCCCTTAGCATAAACCACTTAATCATCACCAAAAGCAATAGGTCAAGGTGGGATGGAGAGCAGCAGCGTAAAGCACTCGTTGTGGCGCGTCAGACTCTTGGTACACCTTGAGTCTTTGTACCATGCAAGATCCGCCTTCACTTTTGCGACATGTCAGACTTCGCCATGAAGAGGCGGTTGCGCACCTCCTTGGCCACGTTCATGTTGCCAAAATGTTACACACTGGTCTGGTTTTGCTACTGCTGCTGTTGTTGCTTACGCTATTGTGACTGCTGTTGATGCTTTTTTGGCGATTGTTGCTTTTGTTGTTGCTACTGCTCCTTCTGGTCCCTCTTGAACTTGAAGCACTCTTTCCTGTAGTGCCCCTCGTTCTGGCAATAGTGGCACTTGCCTTTCTTCTTGCCTCTCAACTCCACAGACTGCTGTTGCTACTGGTTGCATGAGTCCATGGCCATAAAACCTGCTTTACTACTATTGCCGCTATTGCACTTTGCTGCATTTTGACGTTGTTCCACCCGTACCAGGTGCGTGCAAATGCACTCCAGGTCAAGATTCGTTGGCACTCCAGCGTCTCTGGCACTGTTCAAAGCTCATTCAGAGTCCCCTGAGCAAGAGGAAGATGAAGCACGTCTCTTCCACAGGATTGCCGGCCGCTTTAAGCTTCTTTGCCAGCTCCTTTGCCTCATCCAAGTACGCCTTCGTCCATTTGCCACCCTGCATTTTCAAAGCCATCATTTTCTCCTCCAAAAGCTTAAGGAATGCAGGATCCTTGCTCTCATACTTCTTGCACAACATGTCCCACCCCTCTTTTGCAGTAGCCTTGTCACTCACATACAGAAGATGCGGGTTGGAGATGGTATTGACAAGCATTCTGTAGGCTTGCCTGTCCTTCTTCTTCCGCTCTTCATATGTCGCTGGTGCACTTGTAGATGAACTTGCATCTGCTGCACCTTTTTGCTATGTCTTCCTTGCCACTAACTGCGCTACGGTGGTGGCCTTTGCCTGTGGAGGCGGAGCACGCTCGTTGCCGCTCACCACCTCCCACAAGCCCCTCTCCTCGAAAAGGAGGTGGGTACGGATCTTCCAAAATGTAAAGTTGGCATACCTTTCCAGCCTCTCCAAGGGCTAGGCTATTGTGACCACGGCTGCTTCTGCCATTTTGAGCTTTGGTGGTGCTCAACGTTGCCCTTGAGTGGCGGCGCTACCCTTGCTTCTGCTGTTGCTTCTACCAGAAATCTGATTGACCTAAAATGGACCGTAAAGGTCAGCAGACAGGGAATTTGGAGACATTGAGCCCACCACTAGAAACTTCAGCTCAAAACCTTTCAGATCAACCCATAAAACAGGGTCATCAACAGGGGATTTTGAGAGATATGCCCTTTTGAAAACACGGTATGCTGTTGCTTCTACTCCAACTCACTCTAGCCAGCTTCTAAACAGGGTTTCTCCCAACCGTACCAATAGAATGCAAATATTTTTGCACCAATGGAAAGCTGGCAAAACATACTTCTATTCGCTTGTGCTACGTTTTAAATTTGACAAAGAAATGAGAGAGTTATGGTCATCACAAGGCGACGGTCTTACTAAGAGACAAGGATGGAGCTCTGGCCGACCTCGTTTTGAGAATTACTCTCAATCTGATCATTGGATCTTCGCGATCTACAGCTCCTTGAAAAGCTTGTCTCTTCAAGATCATGGGGTCGAGTATCAAATTTGACGAAGGTTTCACCCTCACCCGTTATTCTCAAAGTGACGGCCTGTGCTGGCTAAAAGTGGCAGAATTTGGCTTTGATACCAAGTGTTGGAACTGGAGGAGAGAGGGAGCCTTGGAGCAGAAAACATGTGGGACTGAAAGGGCATCACTTGTGCTGAAGAAACGTTGTTGAATCACTCAAAATCATAGGTTACGTATAGAGCTAGAGCTTCGGCAAGTCAGCCCATTCTCACAAGGCATACCACGTAGTCATGGAGGCTATGGCTCACACACTTGAGTCCATAATCTCACACAAGAGAGGAAATCAGCCAAGCAATCAGGCTGACCACTCACATTCAACCTAGAGAGCTAGAAAATGCTCTCATGGCACACTCCTAGTGGCCACATAACCCACAATCCCATGGAGAATCGCCATGTGTACATGGCCAGCACACAAGGATCTCACTTCACCTAAAGAGTAAGGAGAGGTACGTTTTTTCTCATCAGCACACCTCTAAGCTTTCGATTGGTGCAAAAACATTTGCATTCTATTGATTCGTTTGGGAGAAACGCAGTTTACAAGTTGGCTAATCAGAGTTAGAGTAGGAGCAGAAGCATACCTTTAAGAGGGCATATCTTTCAAGAGGGCATATTTTTCATTATCCCCTGTTGATGACCCTATTTTATGGGTCAATGTAAAAGGGTTTGAGCTGAAGTGTCTGGTAGTGGGCTCAATCTTTTGAATTCCCAGTCTGCTGGCATCTACAGTCCATTTTCTGTCAGACAGATTTCTGGCAGAAGCAGACGCAGAAGCTGGGGTAGCGCCGCCACCCAAGGGCAGCGCTCAACATCACCAAGGCTCAAAATGGGAGCACTAGCCGTTGTGACAGCATCCCAGCCTTTGGAGTGGCTGGAGGGATGCACCAACTTCAAGTTTTGGAAGATCCGTAACCGCCTCCTTTTGGAGGAGAGGGGCTTGTGGGAGGTGGTGGACGGCGACAAGTCAATTCCAGATCCGCAAGCAACCGGCATCACCGCAGTAGAGGTGGTGGTGGGGGTGATGTCGCGAAAGGCTGTAGCCGCAGCAGTCTGGGCAGCAGAGAGGCAAGAAGTAAGGCAAATGCTTCTACTACAAGGTGGGACACTACAAAAAGGACTGTTCAAGCTCAAGAGAGACCAGAAGGAGCAGCAATAGTAGGAAAAGCAACAGTCTCTAGAGCAGCAGAAGCAGCAGCAGTAGAATGAGGTTAGAGTACACCACTTTGGCAACATGAACGTGGCCAAGGAGGTGAGCGACCCCCTCTTCACGGCAAAGTGTGATAGGTTGTAGGTGGAGAAGGCGGATCTCACATGGTACAAGGACTTAGGGTGTACCAAGAGCCTAACGCACCACAAGGAGTGGCTTACGAAGCTGCTCTCCATTCCCTCCTGAACAAATGCTTTAGGAGATGATCGGGTGGTGTATGCTGAGGGGATTGGGATTGTGGAGATGTGGTTGGAGACCCCACATTGCATTGAAGAAGGGGTGTTCCATGGCATGCTGTATGTACCTGATGCTGCATTCAACCTCCAGGTGCTGACTAGGATAAAAGAACCTCTCCTTACTTTTTAGGATAGGTGAGATCCTTGTGTGCTAGCCATTGACACATGGCGATTCTCCATTATATTGTGGGTTATGTGACCACTACGAGTGAGTCATGAGTGTATTCTCTAGCTCTCTAGGTTGTGTATGACTGGTGAGCCTGATTCCTAGGTTGATTTTCTCTTGTGTGAGATTGTGGACTCTAATGTATGAGCCTTAGCCTCCATGGCTAAGTGGTGTGGCTTGTGAGAGGGCTCACTTGCCCAAGCTCTAGCTCTATATGTACTCTATCATTTTGAGTGATTCAACAACTATTCCTCAGTACAAATGATGCCCTTTCAGTCCACATGCTCGCTCCTTCAAGATTCCCTCTCTCCTCAAGTTCTTACAAGGACGACCCTGGATATCAAGAATGGATTGCCAATAAGGACATCACATTTGCGATTCTTGTGATATCATTGCATGAGACACAACACTCCTATCTCCATGACATGACACATGCATCCAAGGCATTTGATATCTTGCATGTGTGCAAAAATCAATGACTCCTACTTATTGCCTTTGCATTTTTAAAAATCTGGTTGGGATGAGATTAAGCAAGAGACAGTCGATCCCGGACTTCCTAGTGTAGTTTGAAGGAGTGTTGTAATAGTTGACCCGGATGAAATCGAAAATCAAAACCAAGATGGAGGCCATGATCCTCCTTATGTTGCTATCTCAAAGCTGATCATTGTCTTGGACGATTGCAAGGAGGAGAAATAGACATATGATGTTGGAGATTGGACCATCTAGCTTAGTTTTTGGTGCATACGAACAATTTCATAGAAAACCACCGCACGCCAGCTTAAGTTTTCAATCCAATTTCACTGCAAAGAAAAGATGAGGTAGCCAAATATCCATTGTGTATGTTTCAGGCCAATCTTTCAGTTGGACTGACAGAAATGAATTTTTAGAGGATTTAGGGGCATTAACTGTTGGTGTTTGGATGACCATGGACGACGGCTCCATGCCATAGCCTGACAAAGGAAAAAGGTAACACGTCCAAGGTCAAGAGCTCATGGGAGAAATACTAGAAATGGTCCTAGATTCTTGGATTTCCCTATGAGAGTATGCTGACTAGGAAAGACGTACCTCTTGTTACTTTATAGGTGAGAAGAGATTCTTGTGAGCTCGCCGTGGATACATGGCGTTTCTCCATAAAATGGTGGGTTATGTGATCAGTAGGAGTGTGTAAAGAGAGAATTTCATGGCTCTCTAGGTCGTGTGTGATTGGTCAGTCTGATTGCTCTGTTTATTGCCTCCCTTCTGTAAGATAATGGACAATAGTATATGAGCGTTACCCTCCATGACAAAGGCATAAACACTAGGTGGCATGCTGGCTGGCTAGCTGTTATGGTTGGCGAGTATGGCTTGTGAGAGGAGGGACTTGCCTAACTTCTAGCTCTATGTGTACTCCATTTTGAGTGATTGAATAACCTTTATTTAGTACTATAAATGCACTTTCAATACTATATGCTCGCTACTGCGAGATTACCTCTCTCCTCTAGAACTACCATACAAGGCATTGTCCAAGTTTGTGCATAAAGAGGTAATGCATTGCAATGGTAGTGAGGCCAACACTTTATCATATGCTACAGAGTATGGTGGTCTTGGTGGTTAATCCTCTTCTCGCTAGTGTGGCAGTAGGTACTATGCTTGTAGAGAAAAACAAAACTTTGGCACTTGAAAGAGTTCAAAGAAGGGCCACAACTCTGGCAAGCCAAGACACTGGGTACCAAAGTATAAGACTGCAAAGAAGATAGATGGAGGCAATGGCATTAAGAATGAGTACAACAGAAAGGGTAAGAAAGAGTTGACTAACATGATGGCTCAAAGTATACCAACTATGGAGGAAATGGAATTGATCTTATATGCTCCTTGTCTGTAGCTGGAGTTTAGACAAGCACAAGATAAAACAAGCGTGTACCACTCCTTCGGAGCAAGTCTCCTATGTTTGGTCCCAATAGTCAAGGCATGTAATGCTCCTTTGGAACAGGTCACCTTGGTCTAAATAGGATAATATAGCTAGCAAACACTACCTAGATTTACTCGTTCTAGCTTAGATGTTGTACAATTAGTCTCTGGAGTGAGAGGTCATTTGGTCAAATCTTGTGTAATGAATAGTTTTCTTTGTGACCAAAAAGAGGACAGGAAGATTTTAAAAGACATCTTGAAATATTCTAAGTTCCTTGCTTGTCACCAAGCAGGTGGCACTTTGCGGGCATAGAGTGCCATGCATGCAAGGGGGGTCATGCAATCCAGATGAGTTCCAAAGTGGCTCATTCAAGGAGCCACTCTGCACCTATGCTTGAGGCTGGCTCTCAAAACATCAGTATGTATCAGTTGGCTACGATTGAATACAGTTCTTCCCTTTCTCTCCTCACATAGTTGTCCACCAAAGGCAACCACTAAAGAAGCATTGGTTAGTCTAGACCGGAGGAGTTAGCTCCTTGTGCAAAAATGACCACGACCTAAGGACACAGTGCAAGACAATTATTCATATGAATTTCTTAGTATGAAACTGTAATTTTCAGGATGATATCTCTTCCTAGTTGAAAATACTATGAGCGAAAAAAAAGTGCCATTGTGTTGGCCTTGATTTCTAGTTTGTAGTCTGAAGCCTGTTGACAAGAGGGTATGGGTCCATACTGACTGGTTACAAGGAACGCTTGTGCGCACGCTCTTGCCCCCTTTGTTTTTCAGCTAACATCAGCTCCATCAACCCCACCAAATCCATCAACTCCATTACCTCCATCTATTCCATGAACTCCAGTGGCATGTTTTCGTACTTAGCAGACAGGAGCGAAGGACAAGCTCTGGCCTTAGGGGTACGACCCTTGGACGCTAACAAAGATAAGCTCTGCCCTAAGAAGCATGTTGTTAAACTTGCTAGAGTGCACTCTTCTCTATTTGGACCCTCTCAAGGAGCTCAAGGATAAGCAACAAATCTGGAACCTCTAAATCTTTTGTAGACAGTAGCTTATATGAGCATGCATCAACATCAATATAGTGGAGAAGCAAAGAGTAGAGAAGTAAAGAGCCAGAGAAGCAATATGATGTTGCCCAAGATACTCAGTCTTGAGCAGGTCAATGGTGGCATGTCAAAGTTGACAGGGATAGGTTTTCCCTTTTAGAAATGGCAGTTTGAGATCATCATGAGAGTATGTTACTACTTCAAAATATTCATCTAGAGAAGATATCAAACCACCAAAAGATTACCATGGATATAAAGACTAGAGTGCCAAACTTGACATGATACTTGCAATCCTTAGGACATTAATGCACGGGTCATTGCATGCTCATCTTTATGGCATCATTTATCCACCAAAGGAGTATGAAAATCCTGCATATGTCCACCAATCAATGGCTCATGCTAGTCACCTCTTTATTCTTCAAACACTGATGGAGATGATAATGAGAAAGGGAGAGTCCATTTTTGGACCCCCTACTGTCGTGTGAAGGATTGTTGCAATAAGTGATCCAAATGAACAAAACAAAAGATAACAAGATACAACCCATGCTCCTACTCATGGCGCTACTTAAATCTCAGGTTCTCTAATCACTCTTTGGGGCTTTTGGAAGGAGATGGACCTAACGTATGAGCTAGTATCGAGTATGTGTACAACAAAGCCATACCTTGTAGTGATGTTGAAGCCAATATTTAGCCTATGTTGTATCATACGGTGGTCAAGGCAACAGCTCCTCTTCTAGTCCGAGTGGCAAAAAAAGCATTTATCTTGGATGAAGAGGCAATTATTTGTAAAGAGCTAGCAGAACCAGCATCTGACGAGGTAGTGGAAATAAAAATCCTCCTTGACCCAGTCTCTCCTGACCCTTCCTCTACTTTGACAGTGGGAGAACCACTCTACTCTCTCATGTCTGACATAGCAGATACAACAGCCTCATTGGCAGAAGCAGTGGAAGGAGATGCAGTACCATCAACAGCAGCAATTGTGCCCGCAGCACCGCGCCAGTCGCTGCCAACGCTCAAGCACCAGGTTGCAGGTACCCCCTCAGGGTATGCTATAAGCCTGGTGAGCGTGGCCATTTCAGGATGCTGCAAAAACCAGAACAGATGAATGTCGTAGTTGTAGTAGACTCTGATGAGCCGAATTCATACAAGGAGGCCATGGCTGCACCAGATACAGTAGATTGGGCGCAAGCTGTGCAGCAATAGATACAGTCACAGTTTGACAACGGCACGTGGGAGCTGACTGAGCGCCCACCTGGACACAAGGAAATCAAGTGGAAGTGGGTGTTCAAGAAGAAGCAAGGAGCAGATGGTGACAAGGCAAAGCTGGTCGCCAAGGGTTACTCACAGTAGGAGGGTATTGACAACACAAATTTTTTTGTCCCTGTGGAAAACCCTCCTCGGTACACACACTCCTCTCTTATTGAGCAGCATAGGACTTTGAAGTTCATAACATGGATGAGGGTACTCTTGAATGGTGACTTGGAGGAGGAAATCTACATGGAGCAGCCATAGGGGTTTGTCATGGATGGCTAGAGCACCTCGTTTGAAAGCTTTAGAAGTCGCTCTACAGTCTCAAGCAAGTGTCGTGTGCTTGGAACTAGAAATGGGATGTGGCACAGTAGTGAATGGGGTTTGAGCGTAGCGAGTGTGACTATAGTGTCTATTGCTTGCAAGATGGTCATGAAATGCTCATCATCATTGTCTGTGTGGATGATATGCTCCTCCTTTCCAATAGCATGTCTGCACTACAAGAGTTCAAGGAGGCGATGCACGAGCGCTTCCAAATCTTAGATTTCGGGGAAGCCTCATACTTCCTCTGTATCCAGATCACGTGTGACCACAAAGCACGTACCCTCTCGTTATAACAGAGCCGCTACATCAAGGATATTTTGCAGTAATTTGGCATGGCAGATACAAAACCCATTGGCACGCCGCTTGAGATGCCACAGTACCTCATAAGCTTTAGTCAAGAAGCAGATGCAAGTGAGCGGCAGAAGTACCAGAGCGTCGTGGGTAGTCTCATGTACCTCATGGTGACCACAAGGTCGGACCTCGCTCACGTTGTGAGTGCTGTGAGCCAATAGATGGTACATCCCGGACTTGAACACTTGAAGGCGATGAAGTGGATCTTGCGCTACCTTGATGGAACCATCAACATCAGCATCATCTACAACGGTAAGGACAACGCCATCATTGGCTACAAAGACGCAGATTGGGCTGTTTACCCTCAGGATCGCAAGTCCATCTCTGGACATGTATTCCTCACAAATGGTGGGGCCATCAGCTGCTGCAGTAAGCAGCAGGTGGTTGTCACCACCTCAAGCACAGAAGTTGAATACGTGTCTCTCAGCTTTGGAGCAAAGGAAGCAGTTTGGCTCCAACGTATTATAGTAGATGTAAGTGAGACTATGGCAGTTCTTGTTCCTCTACGCGCTGATCACAAGAGCGCAATCACACTCGCAAAAAATCTTGAGCACCATGTATGCATCAAGCACATACATATTGCATATTGTTTCATCAGGCACATGGTGTAGGAAGGTGTTGGAATTCCCTCTAACTTGTCAACTTGCTTGAGGCGACAGTCTAGAAAACGGGTTCCGACACAATGGTTCCTGCCAACTACTCTTGGTATTGCAACCAAGAGGTGATATGACCCTCAGAGCCAAGGTTCCACACTAAGCAGTTCATAGGAATCACTTCCTTACACTGTTTCCTTAGCACCTCGTCACTTTCGGGCAAGGAGCAAACACCTGGGGCCTAGACCAACCAATGCTTCTTTAGTTTCTGCCTCTGGTGGACAACTCTATTAGGATTCTCAAAGGTAATAACTGTACTCAATGTCAGGCAACTGACAGGTTACTATAGTACTAAGTCCAGCCTCTAGCCTAGGCGCAGAGTGGCTCCTTGGATGAACCACTTTTGAGGGCAATCTGGATTGCATCATCACCCCTGCCTACATGGTGCTCCCTGTGACCGACAAGTGGTGCCAGCCACCAGGGAGGATCTTGGAATATTCAAAGATGTCTCTTAGAACATTTGTCCCCCTTTTGGTCACAAAGAAAAGGAGTCACTGGGCTAGGATTTGACCCAGTGACCTCTCACTCTAGAGACTAACTCTGGAATGTTTAAGCCACAAGGAGTTGTCCTAGGTAGTGTTTGCTGGCTATACTATCTTGATTAGACCAAGGGGACTTGCTCCAAAGAAGAAGTACATGCGTAGTCTACATGGACCAGGATAAGGGCATTTACTCCGTGGGAGGAGTGCATGCCTAGTCCGTCCTATGCCTTTGCAACTGTGAGCGATGGACAAGGAGCATATCAAGTCAACAAAATCTGGGGTCCTTTGATCACCGTCTGTGGCGGTTGGAAGGGAGACGATTTGACGTATGAGGCAGTGTCTGAGGACATGCGCAGCAAGGCCATGCGTTGCAGTGGTAGTGAGGCAAATACTTCAACTTATGCTGCACAATATAGTGGTTGTGGCAACAACTCCTCTTCTGGTCAGAGCAGCAGCGGAAGCGGTGGCGGTGGAGGAAGAGGCAATGGTGGCGGTGGAAAGGGTTCAAAGCGTCCTGGGAAGTGCCATAACTGTGGCAAGCCTGGGCATTGGGCACGGGAGTGCAGGGCTCCCAAGAGGGAAGACACAGATAATGGTGGTATAATTGAGGGCAAAGGAAAGGGTAAGGAGTTAACGAACATGATGGCTGAGAGTGTGCAAACGGCAGCCTTGTCCATGCGGAAGGAGAGGAAGATAAGTTGATCAGCATGAACATGAATGGTGCTGAAAGAGATTTGAAACATGGTGAACGTCGTCTACATGCCGTCTTTTCTGGGAAAAACCTCTTGTCAGTGTCGAAAATCACGGACCACGACATGACGGTTGTCTTTTTGGAGGAGGAGGCTGTGATTGTCAAGAACAAGGATATCAAGATCTCCTATCCCAAGGAGATTCTTGTCGCACAGGTCCAAAGACTTGATGGGCTATACGTGCTATAGCCCAAGCCCCTTGAGAGTTCTAATGAGGGATATGCGAGTAGAACAGCCCGAGTCTCCAAAGTCTGATGTTGCACCATAAGTCGTCACCATGGCGGACAACTCCACCGACACAGATGCTTAGCTATAGCACATGCGGTTTGGCCATGTTGCGGACAGCACACTGCAAGCTAGGCAGCAACACGATGTGATTTGTGGGATGGAGGGATGCAACGCCAAGGATGAGGGACTGTGCAAGAAGTTGTGTGAACCAAGAGAAAGCGCTTTAAGCGTAATGCGCAACGTAAGGTAGCAATCTTGAACCTGATTCACTCTGTCGTGTGCGGACCATTCGCACTCCCTCAAATGGTGGCAACAAGTACTTCCTGCCTTTCATTGATGATCACAGGCGCAAAATGTGGATCTACTTCCTCAAGACAAAGGGAGAGGTCAAGGAGAAGTTGCAAGAGTTTGTCGCCATGGTAGAGCGGCAGACAAGCAAGAAGGTCAAGGCACTGCGCACGGACAACGTTGGTGAGTACGAGGCGTGCAAAGGCTGGTTGAGCCAACACGGCATCAACCACCAGACCACCACGCCTTACAGCCCCCACAGTAATGGCGTTGCCGAGTGGATGAACCAGACATACCTCGGCATGACACGAAGCATGTTCGTCGATGCCAAAATCCCACCTCGCTTCTGGGCTCAAGCTGTAAGAACTTCTTGCTACCTTGTGAATCTCACTCCGACAGCCGCGCTTGGAGGGCATGGTAAGAAGCAGCAACAGAAGCAGCTCAGGACGCCATAGGAGGCTTGGTCAAGGAAGAAGCCAGATGCCTCACACTTGAGGGTCTTTGGCTGTACTGCCTGGGCAAAGGTCCAAGTAGGAGAAGGAAGTGGCAAGCTGGATACACACGCTTGTAAGTGTGTAATGTTTGGATACAACACTCCACATAAGGCGTACAGGTTGAGGGACGAAGCGGCTGGAAAGCTCATCAGGTTCCGAGATGTCAAGTTTGAAGAAAGGACGCTCGGCAAGGGAGAGTCGCCGGACCCTGTCCATGCCCCTACATCAGGAGAGTGGGTTGTGTTGCTTGAGTAAGGTAATCAGGCATCTGAGAACTGGCAAATGGTGCCAGTGAAGGATGGTGCTACGGGGAGAGTGGCTCTGCAAGCTGATACAGCAACAGACTCTGACAATGAGTCTCAGTCGTCCGAGGCCTCTGAATCAAACTCTGAGGCTAGTGGCTCTTCCTAAAACAACAAATCACTGGCAGCACAGGAGCAAGAGAAGCAACTAAGCCTTGAAGCACCACCAGAAACACTCTGGCGTAGTACGCGGAAAAAGAACCCTCAGCCCAAGTACGATGGTGAGAATGCAGAATGGACCGGACTCAACTGGTCATACTTGGCTGAGGGAGAGCCTGTGACTGTAACGGAGGCTATGAGCATGCCTGATGCGGCCAAGTGGAAGGAGGCAGTGGATAGCAAAATCGCATCCATTGAAGAGAACAAAACATGGGTCCAGGTGGACAGGCCTCCAAACGCGCACGTAGTGTGGTCAAAGTGGGTACTCCAAAAAGGGTTCAAGAAGGATGGTACTATCGACAAGTACAAGGCAAGAGTGGTGGCGAAGGGGTTTTCCCAGCATGTAGGCTCAGAGTACAAGGATACCTTTGCGCTTGTCCTCGCCGTTGCCTCCATTGGATCCATGCTGGGCATCGCTGCTGCTAAACATCTGGAAGTCCACCAGATGGATTTCAAGACAACTTTCCTTTACAGGAAGCTAGATAAAGAAGTGTTGATGGAAGTGCTTCAGGGAGTCAAAGCTCTAGAGGGCAAGGTTTGCAAACTGGTCAAAGCACTCTACGGGCTGAAACAGACCCAAAGGAGGTGGTCCAAGGAGATGGACAGCTTCATGGCGGGGCTCACCTTCACGTACAACCAGAATGACCCTGGTGTCTATGTGTGGGAGGATGAGCAAGGCGTGATGCTGGTTGCACTATACGTGGATGACCTGATCATCTGCTCGTCGTCAATTGAGCTATTGAACAAGTTGAAGACAGATCTCAGCAACAAGATCAAGATGAAGGACATGGGTCCGCTCGAGTTCTACCTCAAGATAGCCGTCCACCGCGATTGAGCAGCAGGCACCATCGAGCTGAACCGGACCAAGTACATCATGGAGGTCCTCAAGCGCTACAATATGGAGGACTGCAAGCCCATCAGCACATCCATGACAGCAGAAATCAAGCTCTCCTCCTCCATGAGCCCCAACACAAAAGAACGGCATGAGATGGAGAACATTCCCTACTAAGTGGTGCAATTAGCGCGTTCTGCTACACCATTCAGCTACAACAAGTATGGCGGAGCGCGCTGCGCCTTGATGCTAGTTTTAGCATGGTAATCCTGGACTTTCTTGCTTAGGTACTCTCCACCACGGTTGCTTCGCAATGCCATAGTTTTCTTGCCCCTTTGTTCTCCACCATGGATCTAAACTCAAACTTGGCAAAGCATTGGTCCTCGGAGGAAAGGAAGGACACAGTAGTGTAACAACTGAAATCATCAATGAAGGTGAGAAAATACTAAGAGCCTCCAAAGCTGTGGGTCTGCATCCGGCCACACAAGTCAATGTGGACCAGCTCCAATATTTCCTTTGCGTGCTCCCTTGCTCTAGAGAACGTGTTGCGATGCTGCTTCCCCTCTAAAGAGCGGATGCACAACTACTGCTCAAAGTTAGAAATGGTGGACAAGTCACGTACCATCTGTTTTGTTTGAACTTGCTACAAGGCGCGCATGCTGATGTGGTCGTAGCGTGCATGCCAGATTTTTCCATCTATGGCCTGGACCACTCCTGCAAGACTTTGCTCACGTAAGATCTTAGTTGCTCCCAACAGGCGGTACATGTCGCCTTCACCGACCTGGCCAACTCTTCTCCCGTTTCCTTTTCGAGGATGTAGCCATAGTTGTCGTCAAACACGACTTGTAGTCCTGTGTTGGTGAGAGAGGACACTCAGAAAAGGTTGAACGCAACATCAAGTACATACAGTACGCCATGGAACACTCCCACTTCAATGCCACGTGCGGTCTCCAACCATATCTCCACAATCCCAATCCCCTAAGCATACACCACCCGCTCATCACCCAAAGCAATCGGTCAGGAGGGGATGGAAAGCAACGCGTAAACCACTCCTTGTGATGCGTTAGGCTCTTGGTACACCCTCAGTCCTTTTACCATGCGAGATCCGCTTTCTCCACCTGCGACGTATTGGACTTTGCCATGAAGAGGCGGTCACACACCTCCTTTGCCACATTCATGTTGTTAAAATGGGCCCCATCCTAGTTCTGTTGCTGCTGTTGTTTCTGACGCTGTTGTGGCTGCTACTGCTGCTATGGAGAATGCTGCTTTTGTTGCTGCTGCTGCTGCTCCTTCTGGTCTCTCTTGAGCTTGAAACACTCCTTTTTGTGGTGTCCTTCCTTCTTGCAATAGTGGCATTTGCCTTTCTTGTTGCCTCTCTGCTACCGAGACTATTGCTAGTGCTGGTTACATGAGCTTGTGGCCACAAATGCTGCTTCAATCTGCTACCGCCATTGTGCTTTGCTGCATTGCGACGTAGTTCTTTCTACACGAGGTGCGTGCAGATGAAATCCAGGTGGAGAGTTGGCTGGGACTCCAACATCTCTCGCACCATGCGTAGCTTGTTGGGAGTCCTCTCAGCAAGAGGAGGATGAAGCGCGTTTCTTCCATGGGGTTGCCGGCCGCTTTCAGCTGCTTCGCCAACTCCTTTGCCCTGTCCAAGTACGCCTCCATCCCTTCACCCTACATTTTCAGAACCATCATCTTCTCCTCCAAAAGCATGAGGAATGTAGGATCCTTACTCTCATGCTTCTCGCACAACGTGTCCTATCACTCCTTTGTAGTGGCCTTGTCACTCACATACTGAAGATGCGTGTTGGAGATGGTGTTGACAAGCAGCGTATAGGCCTACCTGTCCTTCTTCTTCCACTCCTCATATGTCGCTGCTACACTTGTAGATGAACTTGCATCTGCTGCACTTTTATGTGGCGTCTTCCTCGCCACCACCTTGGTTGCGGTGATGCCTTTTGCCTGTGGAGGTGGAGCGCGTTTGTCGTCGCTCACCACCTCCCACAAGCCCCTCTCCTCCCAAAGGAGACAAGTACGGATCTTCCAAAACGTGAAGTTGGCGCATCCTCCCAGCCTCTCCAAGGGCTGGGCTGCTGTTACCATGCCTGCTGCCGCCATTTTGAGCTTTGGTGATGCTCAACACTGCCTTTGAGTGGTGGCCCTACCCCTGGTTCTGCTGCTGCTCCTGCCAGAAATCTGTCTCATAGAAAATGGATTGAAGAGGCAAGCAGACTGGGAATTTGGAAAAACTGAGCCCATCACTAGAACATTCAGCTCAAAAACTTTCAGATCGACCCATAAAACAGGGGCATCAAGAGCCACCTTGTAAATGGCGTTTCTCCCAAACGTACCAATTGAATGCATATGTTTTTGCACCAATCGAAAGCTTATGAAAAATCATTCAGTTTGCATGTGCTAATTTTTCATTTGACAAACAAAATGAGAGAATTCTGGTCATCACAAGGCGACAGTCTTACTTAGAGTGAAGATGTAGCCCTGGCCGACCTCGTTTTTAGCATAACATTCAATCCCACTGTTGGGTCTTCGCAATCTTGGACACGTTGGAAAGCTTGTCTTGCAATCTTGAAGCTTGAAGATCTTGTACTTGATCGTCAAATTTGGTGAAGGTTTATCCCAACCTATCACTCTCAAAGTGACGACCTGTGCTGACTATGGTACCAAGTGTTAGAAATGGAGGAGAGTGGGACCCTTGGAGCAGCAAACATGTGAGACTCAAAGGGCATCAGTTGTGCTGAAGAATGGTTTTTGAATCAATCAAAATGATGGAGTACATATAGAGTTAGAGCTAGGGCAAGTCAGCCCTTTCATAAGCCACACCACTTAGCCATGGAGGCTAAGGCTCACACACTGGAGTCCACAATCTCACACAAGAGAGGAAATGAGCCTAGCAATCAGGCTGACCATTCACACACGACCTAGAGAGCTAGAAAATGCCCTTATGGCACACTCCTAGTGGTCACATAACCCACAATCCCATGGAGAATCGCAATGTGTCCATGGTTAGCTCACAAGGATCTCACCTCACCTAAAAAGTAAGGAGAGGTACCTTTTCCTTAGTGAGCACACTTTGACAAGGCAATCCAAGAATCTATGATTTTTTTGGATAATTCTCCCATCGGGTCTTGACCCTGGACCTCTTGCCTTTTTCTTTTCTCAGGCTGAGGCATGGAGCCATCGCCCATGGCCACGTAGATTTTGACGGTCCATGACCTTGGAAAGTTTGAAAATTCATATCTCTCAATCCGACCGTAGGATCGGCTTGAAACTTGGATCATAGAATATTTTCCACCTGATCTATCCAATGAAGACGTTGGATTGACGATCAGAGCTGGCATCTTATAGTTCCTAAAAACTTATTCCCGTGGACCTGAAACTGAGCCGGATTGCTCCTTTGCCAACAGCCACTTGAAAGATCAGGTTGCAATTTGTCTATGGTCTAAGTTTTAGGCTGATCCAATGGTTTGATAGGGAGATATGAATTTTTTAAGTTTCCAAGGTCATGGACCGCTGATGTCTGGGTGATCATGGGTGACGGCTCCATGCCTTAGCCTGAGAAAAGAAAAAGGCAAGAGGTCAAGGGTGAAGACCCGATGGAAGAAATATCCAAAAAGGTCCTTGGTCGTAGGATTGCCTTGTCAGAGTGTACTTACTAGGATAAAAGTACCTCTCGTTACGTTTTGCAAGAGATGAGATCCTTGTGTGCTGACCATAGGCACATGGCCAATCTCCATGGGATTGTGGGTTATGTGACTACTAAGAGTGAGCCATGAGAGCATTCTCTAGCTCTCTAAGTTGTGTGTGACTGGTCAGCGTGATTACTAGGCTGATTTTCTCTCTTGTGTGAGATTGTGGACTCTAATGTGTGAGCCTTAGCTGTTATGGCTAAGTGTTTGCTTGTTAGAGGGCTTACTTGCCCAAGTTCTAGCTTTATATGTACTCCATCATTTTGAGTGATTCAACAACCATTCTTCAGCATAACTAATGCGCTTTTAGTCTCACATGCTCGCTGCTCCAAGACTCCCTCTGTCTTCAAGTTTCAACACTTGGTATCAGAGCCAAGTTCTGCTAGTTTTAGCCATCACAGGCCGTCACTTTGACAGTGACTGGTTAGGGTCAAACCTTCATGATATTTGATGATCAACCAAATGATCTTCAAGTTCCTAAGACAAGATTTCCAACAAGCCCATGATTACGAAGATCTAACAGTTGGATGAAGTGTTGCTCAAAACGAGGTCGGCCAGGATTACACTCCTCTGTGTGAGTAAGACTATCATCTTGCAATGACCATAACTATCTTGTTTCTTTGTCAAATTAAAAAAGTGGCACATGCGAGTTGTAGTCTTTTGCCAAGGCTTTCCATTGGTGCAAACATGTTTGTATTTTGTTGATTTGTTTTGGAGAAACATAGTCTACAAGCTGGCTGATTAGTGTTGGAGTAGAAGCAAAAACATATCCTGTTTTCAAGAGGGCATATCTTTTAACATCCCCTGTTGATGACCCTGTTTCATGGGTCGATGTGAAAGATTTTGAGCTGAAGTTTCTAGTAGTGGGCTAAGTTTTCAAGATTTTAAGAATTCTTAGTGTGCTGGGTTGATGTGACAGATTTGTGGCAGAAGCAGCAGCAGAAGCAAGGTTAGCGCCGCCACCCAAGGGTAGCGCTCGGCATCACCAAGGCTCAAAATGGGAGCACCAGCCATTGTGACAACAGCCAAGTCTTTGGAGAGGCTGGAGGGACGTGCCAACTTCACGTTTAAGAAGATGCGTAACCGCCTCCTTTTGGAGGAGAGGGGCTTGTGGGAGGTGGTGAGCGGCGACGAGTCAGCTCCGGATCCGCAAGAAACAGGCATCACCGCAGCACAGGTGGTGGCGGGGGTGACGCCGCAGAAGGGTGCAGCCAGTGCATGTTTATCTATAGCTACTTGAGTGGCGTATGAGGAGTGGAAGGAGAAGGACAGGCAGGCGTACAAGTTGCTTGTCAACACCATCTCCAGCCCGCATCTTCAATACGTGAGTGACAAGGCTACTTTAAAGGAGAGATGGGACACGTTGTGCAAGAAGTATGAGAGCAAGGATCATGTATTCCTCATGCTTTTGGAGGAGAAGATGATGGCGCTGAAAATGCAAGGTGGTGAAGGGATAGAGGTGTACCCGCACATGGCAAAGGAGCTGGCAAAGCAGCTTAGAGCGGCCGGCAACCCTAGAGAAGAGACGTACTTCATCCTCCTCTTGCTGAGGGGACTACAAACCAACTACAATACGGTGCGAGAGATGTTGGAGTGCCCGCCAACTCTCAACCTTGACTTCATCTGTACACACCTGGTGTAAGTGGAATTGCGTCACAATGGAGCAAAGCGCAATGGTGGTGGCAGCAGAGAAGCCGGTTTGTGGCCAAGAGCTCGCGCAACCAGCGGCAGCAGCATCACTCTGGGTAGCAGAGAGGCAAGAAGAAAGGCAAATGCCGCTACTGCCAAAAGGAGGGACATTACAGAAAGGAGTGTTCAAGCTCAAGAGGGACCTGAAGGAGTAGTAGTAGCAGCAAAAGCAACCGTCTCCACAGCAGCAGCAAAAGCAGTCACAAAGGCGTCAGTAGCAGCAAGAACAGCAGCAGTAGAACCAGACTGGAGTACGCCTCCTTGGAAACATGAACGTGGCAAAGGAGGTGCGCGACCGCCTCTTGAGGGAAAAGTCTGATATGTCATAGGTGGAGAAGACGGATCTCACATGGTACAAGGACTCACGGTGTACCAAGAGCCTGATGCACCACAAGAAGTGGTTTACGAAGCTGCTCTCTGTTCCCTCCCGACCAAATTCTTTGGGAGATGATCGGGTGGTGTATGCTGAGGGGATTGGGATTGTGGAGATGTGGTTGGAGACCCCACGTTGCATTGAAGAAGGAGTGTTCCATGGCATACTGTATGTACTTGATACTGCATTCAACCTCCTCTCAGTGTCCTCCCTCACCAACACAGGACTGCGAGTCGTCTTTGACCACGGCTGTGGCTACATCCTCCATAAGGAAAGAGGAGTGGAGCTGGCGAGGTCGTTGAAGGAAGGCGACATGTACCGCCTGTTGGGGGCAACCAAGATCCCACATGAGCAAACTCTTGTAGCAGTGGTGCAAGCAACAGATGGCATAATCTGGCATGCGCACCATGGCCACATCAGCATGCACGCTTTGCCATAGCATAAAAAAAAGCTGATGGTGCGTGACTTGCCCACCATCTCAACTTTCAGAAACAGCTATGCGTTGCCTGTTTGGAGGGGAAACACATCGCGAGGCGTTTTTTGGGGCAGAGGAGCGTGCAAAGGAGGTGCTAGAGGTGGTCCACACAGACTTGTGTGGGCCGATGTAGACCCAGAGCTTTGGAGGGTCTAGGTAATTCCTGATGTTTATTCATGATTTCAGCGGTTACACTGGTGTGTACTTCCTTGGTTCCAAGGACAAGTGCTTTGACAGGTTCAAGGAGTTAAGGCAATGTTAGAAAACAAAACTGGTAAGAAGATGAAGGCACTGCGCAGCGACCGTGGTGGAGAATACCTGAGCAAGGACTTCCAGGACTACCTTACAACAGCTGGCATCAAGGCGTAGCGTATTGCGCCATACTTCGCGTAGCAAAATGGTGTAGCATAACGCGCCAACCGCACCATTGTTGAGTCGGTGCATTCCATGCTACACGCAGCTCAAGTAAGGCCTATCGCCTCTATGAGAGGGATACAGGCCAAGTCATTATCTCCAACAATGTCATTTCAAACGAAAGCAACGTCATCTACACCAATTTCATCTGCAAAGAGGCAACGGAACCAGCAGTTGACGAAGCAGTGGCAGCAGACACTCACCCTAACCTCGTCTCTCCTAACCCTTCCTGTTCTGTGATAGTGGGAGAACCATTCTACTCTCCCATGTTTGATGCAACAGATACAACAGCCTCATTGGCAGGAGCAGAGGAAGGAGATGCAGCACCACCAGCAACAGCAGTTATGCCAACAGCACCACACCAGCCGGCCGGTAGCGCTCCAACACCAGGTTGCAGGTATCCTCTCAGGGTGCGCTACAAGTTGTTGAAATAGTATGCATGTTGTCCACTGACTACGTGGCTAGCCACACATACACACAAAGAATGCACTTCCCTTAATGGGTATGTTCCATGTGGCTTATCAAAGGAACCATACCATTTTGGCTTGGTTGAGTAGGCACCGGAGTCTCAAACGAGAAGTCGCGGGTTCAAACCCCGCGACGGCCGCAATTTTCTTTGTGGCCTAAACTAAGACAGGTAACTTCTAGGAAGCTTACTAGAGCCTGCCTTGAGAATGACACTTGGTGGTCTAAGGACGTGCCAAGTAGGACTGTAGGTTGAGGTGGACTCCACTGGAGTCACTACAAGAAAAAGCTTTAGCAAAGCTCAGCAAGTATAAAAGCTTGTACCTTGCATGCATCCATTTACAGTTCTTGCCTTTTAGACTCCTCACAAAGTGTCCAACCAAAGGTAGACATTAAAGACCAACATGCGGACTTTGTGAGGTTGCAAACCAAACGAACCTAAAGTGTGGATCCCTCGTTCGAGGGTGATATGATATCTTGGCTGCACTGCGAAGAGTGGTTGGCGGCCTCCCATGTCGGGACCCGTCTTCTAGACCGTTGCTATCCGGCGCATTGACAAAGGGTTATGGGCCCACACTTTTGGCTCCAAGGCATGCTTCCAAGATCGACTAGCGCTTGGTCTTGCAAGGCGCACATGTACAACAGGTACACAAAGATCGGACGACTCCAATCCGCTCCATCGGCTCCATTGGCTTCTTCAGGTAGGGTGCATGCACGTGGCGGACTAGGGGACAAGGAACAGCTCTGTCCATGTTGAACAAGACCCTCGAGCCCCAAGGGGATTAAGCAGTACCCCTTTTTTGGAAGGTGGTACGACCCCGAGTCCGTTCTCTCACGACGGCACCATCGCCTTCATCGGCGATGAAGGCGATGGTGAAGGCGATCATCGGCGGGAGGGGTATGCAACGGAACCGACTACAGCTTTGACAACAGTCGCAATCAGGAGCCTCATCAGCCTCATCGGCCTCAACAAAGAAGAGTAGTAGCGAAGCAGATAAGACCATAAACCGCAAGAAATGCCGGATCCGACTCAAGCCCGCTTTGAGGCGGGTATGTCCAAATTCACGAGGACAGGTTTTCCCTTGAGGAAATGGCAGTTTGAGATTGTCATGAACGTGCGTGGCTACCTCAACATCCTAAAAGGAACCGAGAAAGCACCCGCCGATGCGACAGTGATGACGTATGCGGCCGACCTTGCAGCATGGAAGATGAAGAACAACATGGCTCTCGCCATTCTTATGACGTCCATCAACGAGACTCAACACTCCCACATCACAGGATGCACGTTGGTTGCCGAGGCTTACGTAAGACTTGCACGCGTGCATCAATCGAATCCCCTAGCAAACCGACTCTTCATCTTCCACAGGTTGATGTTGATGAGAGTGAGCGAAGGAGAATCGATAGCCGCATTTATGTGTTTTTCAACAACGTGCTGCAAGAGATCCAGCAAATGGAATAGAATCTCGACTCCAACATGCATGCCATGATCCTTCTAATGGCGCTGCTGGAAAGCTGGGGGTCCTTGATCACCGTATTTGGCGGTTGGAAGGAGGCAGATTTGACGTATGAGACTGTTGCCGAACACGTCCGCAACACGTCCATGCGACACAGTGGCAGTGAGGCAAACATCTCAGCCTATGCCTCTCGCTCCGGTGGACAAGGTGCAAGCTCTTGCTCTAATCAAGGAAACAGCGGAAGCGGTGGCAGTGGAGGGAAAGGCGATGGTGGCGGGAAGAGTTCCAAGAAGCCTGGCAACTGTCACAATTGTGGAAAGGCTGGGCACTTGGCTAGGGACTGCCATAGTCCCAAGAACGAAGGCAGGAACAAAGGTGGAAAGGAGGAGAAGGAGCTCACCAACATGATGGCTAGGGGGCTGCCCATGAAGGGCGCAGCGATCCTAAGGCGCGGGGCATTCGCCCTTGACTTGGGCACCAACCACCACTCATCAAAAGAAAAGGGTGAATTTTCTCAATGGCCGAATCTGTCATGCGCATCAAGTGTGCAAACGGCGGCGTCATCCAAGCCATGGGGGAAGGGGACAAGGTGATCATGTTCAACGTGAACGGTGCGGTGAATGGGGTCAACCTTCAAAAGGTGGTGTACATGCCCTCCTTCGCAGCCAACTTGCTGTCCGTCTCACAAATCACCGACAACAACATGACATTGGTGTTTACCAACAAGGAAGCGGTGGCCCTAAAAAACGAGGACATCCAGATTTTGTACACAAAAGACCATCTCATGCTTCAAGTTCCAAGAGTTGACGGCCTCTACGTGCTTCAAACCAAAGTCACCAAGGCGTCGGATGAGGGACTCGCATGTGCCAGTAAGACAATGGCACCGGAGCCAAAGGATGCACAACCGGCGACCGCTACAGCCGCCACATCAACCAAGGACACTGACGCTGAGCTGTGGCACCGGCGATTTGGCCATGTGGCCAACAGCACGCTGCAAAAGATGCAGGAGCAAGAGGTTGTCCGTGGAATGGAAGGGTGCACCATGAAGCATGGTGGAGAGTGTACATTATGTGAACCATGCCTACAAGCAAAGGCAAAGAAGAAGCCGTTTGGGAGAGGAGGTCAACAAGCGGAGCACGTCTTGGACCTGATACATAGTGACGTGTGTGGACCCTTCTACACACCGTCTAACGGAGGAAGTAAGTACTTCCTGAACTTCATTGACGACCACAGCCGCAAGTTGTGGATCTACTTCCTCAAAACAAAGGGAGAGGTCAAGGAGAAGCTCCTTCAGTTTGTCGCCATGGTGGACCGGCAAATATCCAAGAAGGTGAAGACGCTCTGAAGTGACAACGGGGGTGAGTACGAGGCATGCAAGCCTTGGCTCAAAAATCATGGCAACCGCCATGAGCAAACCAACCCTTACAACCCCCAAAGCAATGGCGTAGCCGAGAGGATGAACCAAACCATATTTCGCATGGTGCGAAACATGCTCTTCGATGCCAAGCTTTCATCTCGCTTTTTGCCAGAAGCAACAACAACGGCCTGCTACCTCTTAAATCTCACACCAGCAACCGCCTTGCAGAAGTGTGGAAAGGAGCAGGACAAGCAGCTGAAGACCCCACAA
The DNA here is from genome assembly GCA_023375785.1 of Penium margaritaceum. NCBI lineage: Eukaryota > Viridiplantae > Streptophyta > Zygnematophyceae > Desmidiales > Peniaceae > Penium > Penium margaritaceum. Next base: position 66,590 of record SZWC01003496.1, read on the forward strand.
GAAGCATGGTGAGGAAAGAAACCCAAAGCATCACATCTGAAGGTGTTCGGGTCAACTACGTGGGTGAAGATCTTGACGGGAGAAGGTAGAGGCAAGCTTGACGCATGTTCCAGGAAGTGCTTCATGGTTGGGTACCACATGTCACACAAAGCCTATCTGCTTTGGGACCAGACAGTAGGCAAGCTCGTGAGGAGTCACGACATGATTGACAAATGCACCTTTGGAAAGGGAGAGCTGCAGACCTGACTCTCGCTCCCAAAATAGGAGAGTGGATAGTGTTGCTTGATTCTTGAGACCAAGCACCCGACAACTGGCTCGCTTTGCCAACAGGTGGTGGGAATGGGAGAGCAGCTGCGGAGGATGATAAAGCATCTGACATGGACGCCGATACCGAGGCGTCCGGGGCTTTCAAGTCTGACTTGGAGTCTGACGACTCTTGTGACGACGACGATGACTACAAACCACCACCTGTGGAAGCACCAGCACCAAAGCAAGAAGCCGCACCAGTACCCCGGCGCAATTTGCGACCAAAGAGAGCACCTTTGCGGTACGAGGATGATTGGACCGGCCTTAGCTGGTCGTGCATGCCTCACGAAGAGCCATCCACAGTGGCGGAGGCAATGAATGGCCCAGATGCGGCCAAGTGGAAGGAGGCAGTGGACAGCGAGCTCGCATCCATTGCCAAGAACGGTATGTGGATGCTGGAGGATAGATCCTACAAGGGCCACGTGGTGGGATCCAGGTGGGTCCTCCAAGTGAAGAAGAAGCAAGAAGGCAACATCAACAAGTTCAAGGCAATGGTAGCGCCTAAGGGATTCTCTCAACGCCCGGGCTCCAAGTACGATGAGAAGTTCGTGCCCGTTGTGACCTTTGCCTCCATCCGCTCTCTCCTTGCCATCACAACCGCAAAGAACCTGGAGATACACCAGATGGACATCAAGATAGCTTTTCTTTATGGGAAGCTTGACAAGGAAGTGCTGATGGAGGTGCCCGAAGGAGTCAAAGCTCCCAAGGGCAAGGTGTGCAAGTTGGTGAAAGCACTCTACGGGCTGAAACAGGCCCCAAGGATGTGGTACAAAGAGATAGACCGTTTCATGACTAGCCTCTCCTTCGCGCATTGCCAGAATGACCCGAGCATGTAAGTGCGCAATGATGGGAGAGGACTAATGCTGGTTGTGCTATACATGGATGATCTGATCATCTACTTGTCTTTGGTTGAGGTGTTGGATGAGCTGAAATCTGACCTTAGCAAAAGGATCAAGATGAAGGACATGGGTCCTCTCGAGTACAACCTCGGGATTGCCATCCACCGCAACCGAGTAGCAGGCACCATCGAACCCAACCAAACCAAATACACCAGTGAGGTACTGAAGCGCTACCACATAGGAGACTCCAAACCTGTCAGCACCCCAATGACGACCGATACAAAGGTGAAGGCCTCCATGTGGCCAAGAAACGAAGCAAAACAAAGGGAGATGCAAGACATCCCCTACCAGTCTGCCGTGGGCAGCATCATGTACGCCATGGTAGGGACTCTTCCGGACATCTGCTATGTTGTGGGACAGGTGAGAAGATGTGTGGCCAACTCTAGGCCACAACATTGGCAGGCAGTCAAGCGTATCTTGCGCTACCTGCAGAAGACACATCACATGGGCCTCGTCCTTGGAGGCGAAGAAGGAACGGACCCCCTTCGCCTGAAGTGCTACACCGACGCTGATTGGGGAGGAAATCTCAACGACAGGAAATCCACCTCTGGATGCGTGTGCATCTTGAATGGCGCTGCCATCTCATGGGCCAACAAGAAGCAGGATTGTGTTTCCGTCTCCACGGCAGAGACAGAGTACGTTGCTCTGTTTGAGGTGTACAAGGAGACTCAAAGGTTGCGCAGCCTGGTTGGTGAAATGACAGTGCCACAGAAGGATGCCACGTTCGTACTCGTGGACAACATGAGTGCCATCTCGATGGCTGAAGACGAGCATCTCCCGACGAACAAAGCACATTGACATACGTTACCACTACCCACGTGACCTGGTCATGAAGAAGGTGGTGGACTTGCAGCACTGCGGAACGAAGAGCATGCTTGCAGACTGCATGTCCAAGCCGCTAGAGAGCAACTTGCACTAAGCAGGCATTCGTGGATTTGGCATGAGGAGTGCGGCAAAGGACGGGTGAGTCCCAAGGCATTGATGGAGCCCAGTAAGCGACGGATGGACAGAGGTGCAAGGGAGACATTTGTTGAAATAGTATGCACCTTGTCCACTGCCTAGCTAGCTAGCTACACATACAGACAAGGCATGCACTGCTCTATGGAGTACATCCCCTTGGTCTGTTCTGAATGGGCCACGAATGCACTGCCCATAATGGGTATGTCCCCGGTGGCTCATCAAATGAACCATATCTTTTTGCCTTGGTTGAATAGGTACCGGAGTCTCAAACGAGAGGTCGCGGGTTCAAACCCCACGGCGGCCGCAATTTTTTTTGTAGCCCAGACTGGGATAGGAAGCTTCTAGGAAGCTTACTAGAGCCTGCCATGAGAATGACACTTGGCGGTCTAAGGACGCGCCAAGTAGGACTGTAGGTTGATGTTGGTTCCAGTGGAACCAGTACAAGCAGAAGCGTTAGCAAAGCTCTGCAAGTATAAAAGTCTGTACCTTGCATGCATCCATTTACTGTTCTTGCCTTTGAGACCCCTCACAGATTGTCCAACCAAAGGTAGACACTAAAGACCAACATGCGGACTTTGTGACGTTGCAAACCAAATGAACCTAAAGTGTGGATCCCTCCTTCGAGGGTGATATGCTCTCTTGGTTGCAATACCAAGAGCGGTTGGCGGCCTCCCATGTCGGGACCCGTTTTCTAGACCATTGCTATCCAACGCATCGACACAAGCCTCGTAAGCGCGGCCATTTCTAGATGCTACAGATTGAGATGAGCGGACATCATACAAGGAGGCTATGGCTGCAGAAGATGCAACGGATTGGACGCAAGCTGTGTAGTAGGAGATATTGTCGCTGCTTGACAACGGCACGTGGAAGCTGACTCAGCGTCTACCTGGTCGCAACGTGATCAAGTGCAAGTGGGTGTTCAAGAAGAAGCGGGGAGCAGATGACAACCTTGAAAAGTACAAGGTGAGGCTGGTCGCCAAGGGTTACTCGCAGCAGGAGGGCATTGACTACACAGAGACCTTTGCCCTTGTTGCAAAGTTTGCCCGTATGCGCACGTCCCTCTCGTATGCAACAGTTGAGGACTTCGAGGTTCACCACATGGATGTCAAGACGGCATTCTTGAATGGTGAGTTGGAGGAGGAGATCTACATGGAGCAGGTAGAGGTTTTTGTCATGGATGGCCAGGAGCACCTGGTTTGCAAGGTTCAGAAGTCCCTGTACGTCCTCAAGCAAGCGTCGCGTGCTTGGAACGCGAAGTTGGATGCGGCGCTGCAATGTATAGGGTTTGAGCGCAGAGAGCGACTACAGTTTCTATCGCTAGCACCAAGGGCATGTGATTCTCATGATCATTGTCTATGTGGATGACATGCTCCTCCTTTCCAACAGCATGTCTCCATTGTAGGAGTTCAAGAAGGCCATGAAGGTGCGCTTCCTTATGTCTGATCTCGGGAGGCATCATGCTTTCTCGGCATCCAGATCACGCGTGACCACAAATCACGCTCTCTCACGCTAGAGCACAGTTGCTACATCAAGGACGTTTTGCAGCGGTTCGACATGGCAGAGGCCAAACCCATTGGCACACCGTTGGAGATGCTGTAGTATCTCGTGAGCTTCACTGGATAAGAAGATGCAGCTGAGTGGTAGAAATACTAGAGTGTTGTTGGCAGTCTCATGGACTTGATGGTGGCAAGCAAGCCGGACCTTGCACAGGCGAGGTCCGGCCTGGTTGTAAGCACTGTGAGCGAACACATGGCTAGTCTCGGCAGTAAAGCTGATGTTCCGCTACCTTGCTGGAACCATCAACATCGGCATCACCTAAAACGGCAACAACATCATCATCATCGGCTGCACAGACGAAGATTGGGCTTCAAACCCTAAGGACGGCAAGTCCATCTTTAGACATGTGTTCCTCATGAATGGCGGGCCCATCAACTGGTACAGCAAGAGGCATGTGGTCATGGCCACCTCAAGCAAGGAACCTGAGTACGTCTCTCTCAGCTTTGGAGCCAAGGAAGCAGTTTGGCTTCAGCGTCTCATGGCAGGGATGAGTGGGAGTGCAGCAGTTCCGGTTCCCATGCCCGTCGACATCCAGAGCGCAATCGCACTTGCCAAGAACACCGAGCACCATGCTCGTACCAACCATATTGACATCGCCTACCACTTCATCAGGCACATGGTACAAGAGGGTGCTATCAAGTTGGAGTTCACTCCAACCAGTAAGCAGGTTGCTGAATTTTGCACCAAGCCATTGACTCCTGAGAGGCAGCAGTTGTGCATGAAGGCATGTGAACTCAGCCCCCTCTGACTGTGGCTAAGTGGGAGATTGTTCGACATAGGGCCATCCGGGTCAGTTTCAGGTCCAAAAGAGCAGGTTACAGGAAACTGCCGCATGCTTGCTCCGGTCATTAAACCGACTTCAACACTCAAAAGATTAGGTAGGAATTTGTCTATGGCCAAATTTTAAGTCCAATGCAACAGTGGGATTGGGAGATATGAATTCTTTAAGTTTCCGAGGTCATGGGCTGCCGATGTCTTGGTGAACATGGGTGACGGCTCCAAGCCTTAGCCTAAGAAAAGAAAAAGGCAAGAGGTCCAGGGTCAAGACCTTATGGAAGAAATATCCAAAAGTTCCTTCGCCTTAGGATTGTCTTGTCAGAGTGTGCTGACTAGGAGAAAAGTACCTCTCCTTACTTTTTAGGAGAGGTGAGATCTTTGTGTGCTAGCTATGGACACATGGCGATTCTCCATGGGATTGTGGGTTACGTGATCACAAGGAGTGAGCCATGAGAGTATTCTCTAACTCTCTAGGTTGTGTATGACTGGTCAGCCTGATTTCTAGGCTGATTTCCTCTCTTGTGTGAGATTGTGGACTATAATGTGTGAGCATTAGCTTCCATGGCCAAGTGGTGTGGCTTGTGAGAGGGCTGACTTTGCCAAGCTCTAGCTCTACATGTATTCCATCATTTTGAGTGATTCAACAACCATTCTTCAGTACAACTGATGCCCTTTCAGTCACCCATGCTCGCTGCTCCAAGGCTCCCTCTCTCCTCAAGTTCCAACAAGGATGACCGTGGATATGAAGAATGGAGTGCCAATAACGACATTACATTTGCGATTCTTGTGACATCATTGCATGAGACACAACGGACCTATCTCCATGACATCACACATGCATCCAAGGCAGATGATATCTTGCATGTGTGTAAGAATCAATAACTCCTACTCATTGCCTTTGCATTCTAAAAAAACTGGGTGGGATGAGATTAAGTGAGAGACAGTTGATCCCGGACTTCCTAGTGTAGTTTGAAGGAGTGTTGCAATAGTTGACCCAGATGAAATGGAGAATCAAAACCAAGATGGAAGCTATGATCCTCCTTATGTTGCTATCTCAAAGCTGATCATTGTCTTGGATGATTACAAGGAGGAGAAACAGACATATGATGTTGGAGAATGGACCATCTAGCTTAGTTTCTAGTCCATACAAACAAGTTCATAGAAAACCACTGCATGCCAGCTTTGACTTTCAATCCAATTTCATTGCGAAAAAGAGATGAGGTGGCCAAACATCCATTGTCTATGTTTCAGGCCAATCCTGCAGTTGGAGTGACATAGAAATTTTTTTAGAGGATTTAGGGGCATTAACTATTGGTGTTTGGATGACCATGGACGATGGTTCCATGCCATAGCCTGACAAAAAAAAAAGGTAACACGTCCAAGGTCAAGAGCTCATGGGAGAAGTATTAAAAATGGTCCTAGATTCTTGGATTTCCCTATGAGAGTATGCTGACTAGGAAAGAGGTACCTCTTGAGGTGAGAAGAGATTCTTGTGAGCTAGCCATGGATACATGGCGTTTCTCCGGAAGATTGTGGGTTATGTGATTAGTAGGAGTGTGTAAAGAGAGAATTTCATGGCTTTGTAGGTCGTGTGTGATTGGTCAGTCTGATTGCTTTGTTGATTGCCTCCCTTCTGTAAGATTATGGACTCTAGTACATGAGCATTACCCTCCATGAAAAATGCACATACACTAGGTGGCATGCTGGCTGGCTAGCTGTTATGGTTGGCGAGTATGGTTTGTGAGAGGAGGGATTTGCCTAAATTCTAGCTCTATGTGTACTCCATTTTTTTAGTGATTGAATAACTTTCATTCAGTACTATAAATGCACTTTCAATACTGTATGCTCGCTACTGCAAGGTTACCTCTCTCCTCTCGAACTACCATATAAGGCATTGTCCAACTTTGTGCATGAAGACGCTCGAACCCCATGCACTACAACGGCTCATCTAATTTCTAGTTTCAAGCACGAGTCACTTGGTTGAGGCCGTAAATCGACTTCTGCAACATGGAAACCATGTGCTCCTGGCCATCCATGACAAATCCCTCTAGCTGCTCCATGTAGATCTTCTCCTCCAAGTCACCGTTCAAGAATGTCATCTTGACATCTATGTGGTAGAGCTCAAAGTCCTAAGCTGTTGCATAAGAGAGGAGGGTGCGCACCAAGGCAACTTTTGCAACACGAGCAAAGGTTTTAGTGTAGTCGATGCTTTCTTGCTGCAAAAAATCCCTTGGCGACAAGCCTCGCCTTGTAATTTTTTAGGTTGCCATCTGTGCCCCTCTTCTTCTTGAACACCCACTTGCACTTGATTACCTTGCATCTAGGTGGACGCTCAGTGTTGGAAAAGCGGCCATCCGTCTCAATTTCAGGTCCACAGGAGAAAGTTCGAGGAAACTACCAGATTCCTACTCCGATCGTCAATCCGATCAAGTGGCAAATTTTCTATGGTCCAAGTTTTAGGCCGATCCAACTGTTTGATTCAAAAATATGAATGTTTTCAGTTTGCGGGGTCATCAACCACCGGTGTCTAGGTGACCATGGGCAATGGCTCCATGCCTTAGCCTGAGAAAAGGAAAAGGCAAGAGGTCCAGTGTCAAGACTTGATGGGAGAAATATCCAAAAAGTGTCCTAGATTCTTGGGTTGCCTTGTCAGAGTGTGCTGACTCGGAAAAAGGTACCTCTCCTTACTTTTGAGGTGAGGTGAGATTCAGATTCTCCCTAGATTCTTGGGTGAGATCGTTGTGTGCTAGCCAGGAACACATGGCGAATCTCCATGGGATTGTGGTTTATTTGAGCACTAGGAGTGTGCCATGAGAGCATTTTCTACCTCTCTAGGTCGTTTGTGAGTGGTCAGCCTGATTGCTAGGCTGATTTCCTTTCTTGTGTGAGATTATGGACTGTAGTGGCTGAGCCTTAGCCTCCATGGCTAAGTGCTGTAACTTGTGAGAGGGCTGACTTGCCCAAGCTCTAGTTCTATATGTACTCACATCATTTTGAGTGATTCAACAACCATTCTTTAGCACAAGTTATGCCCTTTTCTGTCCCACATGTTTGCTGCTCCAAGGCTCTGTCTCTCCTCCACTTCCAACACTTAGCCAGCTCCCACATACCATTGTCGTATTGCGATTTTATCTCTTGCTCCACAGCTTGAGCCCAATCTGTTGCATCTGGTGCAGCCATAGCCTCTTTGTACAATATCGGCTCATCAGAGTCTGCTACAAGTGCAACGTTCATTTGATGTGGTTTGTAGTGCATCCCAAAATGGGCGTGCTCACCAGGATTCTGGCACAACTGCTGCTACTCGTGGTGTTGCATCTTCTTCCTCTGCTTTTGCCGATGAGGCGACTATATCTGCTGCATCAGACAAGGGAGAGTGGACTGGTTCTCTGATTGTCACAATAGAGGAAGGGTCACGAAAGACCAGTTTAGGAAGGGTATGTGCTCCCACTACCTTGTCAACTGTTGGTTCTATTGCTTCCTCACAAACAATCTTGGTGCCGATGACATTGCCCTTGTTGAAGACGACATCCCTGGAGATGATGACATGGCCTGTATCCCTCTCATAGAGGCCATAGGCCTTGCTTGCCACATCATAGCCGATCATCAGCATCTGCGCGCTCTCCACGTCTAATTGTTGTCGCTTCTCCTTGGGCACCTGCATGTGCGCCAAGCTACCAAACGCAAGGAGGTGGCCCATGCTCGGCTTTTTGCCAAACCATGCCTCGTACGTCGTTATCTGCTCCAAATCCTTGGTTGGACTACGGTTCTTGATGTACACCGCAGTGCTCAATGCTTTGGCCCAAAAGTCATAGGTGAGCCGAGCCGCGTGCAGCATGGAGCGCGCCGACTCAACGATGGTGCGGTTGGCACGTTCTGCTACGCTAATCTGCTGCAGCAAGTATGGCACATTGCGCTTTGCCTTGATGCCTGTTGTTGCAAGGTAGTCCTAGAACTCCTTACTTAGGTACACTACGCCATGGTCGTTGCACAGTGCCTTGATCTTCTTGCCAATCTGGTTCTCCACCATTGCCTTGAACAATAAAATCACTGGTCCTTGCAGGAAAGGAAGTACACAACAATGTAATGGCTGAAATCATCAATGAAGGTGAGAAAATACCTAGAACTTCCAAAGCTTTGGGTTTGCATTGAGCCACACAAGTCTGTGTGGACCAGCTCCAGCACCTCCTTTGCGCGCTCCCCTGCTCCAAAGAATGCCTCGCGATGCTGCTTCCCCTCAAAATAGCTGATGGTGGACAAGTCACGCACCATGTGCTTTGTTTGAAGTTGCTGCAAGGCACGCATGCCGATGTGGCCGTAGCGCACATACCAGATTTCACCATCTGTCGCCTATACCACTACTGCAAGACTCTACTCACGTGGGATCTTGGTTGCCCCCAACAGTCCGTACATGTCGCCTTCCTTCACCGACCTACCCCTTGTTGAGGTTGTAACCATAGTCGTCGTCAAAGACGACTCGTAGTCATGTGTTAGTGAGAGATGACACTGAGATAAGGTTGAACGTATCATCAAGTACATAGAGCACGCCATGGATCACTCCTTCTTCGATGCCATGCGGGGTATCCAACCGCATCTCCACAATCCCAATCTCCTCATCATACACCACCCAATCATCACCCAAAGCAAAAGGTCGGGGGGGGGGGGGGGGGGGGGGGGGGGGAGGTGGAGAGCAGCTGCACAAACCACTCCTTGTGGTGTGTCAGACTCTTGGTACACCTAGAGTCCTTGTACCACGCCACATCCGCCTTCTCCTTCTGCAACATGTCAGACTTACTCATGAAGAGGCAGTCGCACTCCTCCTTGGCCACGTTCATGTTGCCAAAATGGCACACGCCGATCTAATTCTCCTACTGTTGCTGCTGTAGTGGACGCTACTGTGTCTGCTGCTGCTACTGCTATTGTGGAGATTGCTTCTTCTGCTACTGCTCCTACTCCTTTTGGTCCCTCTTAAACTTGAAGCACTCTTTCTTGTAGTGCCCCTCTTTCCAGCAATAGTGGCACTTGCCTTTCTTCTTGCCTCTCTGTTGCCCAGAGTGCTGCTGCTACTGGTTGCTTGAGCCCATGGCCATAAAATTTGCTTCAATGTGTTGCCGCCATTCCGCTTTGCTGCAATGCGACGTAGTTCCACGTACACCAGGTGCGTACAGATGGAGTCTCTGTCAAGAGTCGCCTGGCACTCCACCATCTCTCAGACCTTGTCATAGCTCATTGGGAGTCCCCTCAGCAAGAAGAGGATGAAGCACGTCACTTCCACAGGATTGGCGGCCGCTTTCAGGTGCTTTGCCAGCTCCTTTGCCCTATCCAAGTACGCCTCCATCCCTTTGCCACTCTGCATTTTCTACGCCATCATTTTCTCCTCTCAAAGCATGAGAAATGCAAGATCCTTACTCTCATATTTCTTGCACAACGTGTCCCACGCCTCTTTTGCATTAGCCATGTCATTCACGTACTGAAGATGCGGGTTGGAGATGGTGTTGACAAGCAGCCTGTAGGCCTGCCATTCCTTCTTCTTTCTCTCCTCATATGCCACAGTTGTAGCTGTAGATGAATTTGCATCTGCTGCACCTTTCTGCGGCGTGTTCCCTGCCACCACCTCCACTGTGCTGATGCCTTTTGCCTGTGGAGGCGGAGCGCACTCGTCGCCGCTTACCACCTCCCACAATCCCCTCTCCTCCAAAAGGATGCAGGTACATATCTTCCAAAACATGAAGTTGGCGCACCCTTTCAGCCTCTCCAAGAGATGGGCTGCTGTTATTATGTCTATTGCTGCCATTTTGAGCTTTGGTGATAATCAATGTTGCCCTTGAGTGGCGGCGCTACCCCTGTTTCTGCTGCTGCTTCTGCCAGAAATCTCTCTGACATAAAATAGAATGTAGAGGCTAGCAGATTAGGAATTTGGAAAAATTGAGCCCACTACTGGAAAATTCAGCCAAAAACATTTCAGATCAACCCATAAAACAGGGTCATCAACAGGAGAGTTTCAGAGATATGCTCTTTTTAGAACAAGGTACGTGGTGCTCCTACTCTAGCTCACACCAGCCAACTTGTAAACAAAGTTTCTCCCAAACGTAGCAATGGAATATAAATGTTTTTGATCCAAAAGCAAGCTTACGGAAAACAGTTTAATCCGAATGTGCTACTTTTTAAACTTGAAAAAAGAATGAGAGAGTTATGGTCATTACAAGCGACAATCTTACTTAGAGAGAAGAGTGTAGCCCTTGCTGACCTAGTTTTGAGCATAACTCTCAATCGGACCGTTGGATCGTTGTGATCATGCATTCGTTAGAATGCTTGTCTTGCGAACTACAAGATCCTGTGGTTGATTGTCAAATTTGATGGAGGTTTGACCTTAACCCATCACTCTCAAAATGACAGCCTCTGTAGGCTGAAAGTGACAGAACTTGCCTATGAAACCAAGTGTTGGAACAGGAGTAGAGAGGGAGCCTTGGAGCACCAAACATGTGGGACTAGAAAGGCATCACTTATGCTGAAGAATGGTTATTGAATCACTCAAAATGATGGAGTACATATACAGCTAGAGCTTGGGCAAGTCAGCCCTCTCACAAGCCACACCACTTAGCAATGGACGCTAAGACTCACTCACTAGAGTCCATAATCTCACACAAGAGAGCAAATCAGCCTAGCAATCAGGATGACCACACACATGACCTGGAGAGCTAGAAAATGCTCTCATGGCACACTCCTAGTGGTCACATAGCCCACAATCCTAGAAAGAATCGCCATGTGTCCATGGCTAGCACACAAGGATCTCACCTCACCTAAAAAGTAAGGAGAGATACCTTTTTCCTAGTCAACATACTCTGACAAGGTAACCTAAGAATCTAGGACCTTTTTGGATATTTCTCCCTTCAGGTCTTGACCCTGGACCTCTTGCCTTTACCTTTTCTCAGGCTATTGCATGGAGCCATCGCCCATAATCACCCAAATACCCACGGTCGATGCCCCGGAAAACTTCTATAATTCATATCTCCCAATCCGATTGTTGGATCGGCCTGAAGCTTGGATCGTAGACAATTTGCCACGTGATCTTACCAATAATGGAGATGGGTTGACGATCAGCGTAGGCATGTGGTAGTTTCCTGGAACTTGCTCCTCTAAACTTGAAACTGAGCCGGATTGCTCCTTTCCCAACAGATCATGGCATCCATGTTGGTGTCGATTTCCCAGTTCATTTGGGTCACTTTCTGCAGCATTCCTTCAAACTTCAATAGGAAGTCCGGAATCGACCCTCCTAAGCCTTTGATGCATGCGTGATACGTTGCAGGTGGACATGCTGTGATTCATGCACTAATGTCACAAGATTAGCAAGCGTCATGTCATTTTTGACACTCCACGCTCCATATCGAGCATCTGTTTTTGGAGGTTCAACCTCCTCTTGTAGAAACATCTTCAAGTAGCTTCGCACTCTCATGACAATCTCAATTTGCCATTTCCACAAGGGAAAACATATCCTTGTCAACTTTAACATCCCGTCGTTGACCTGCTCAAGAGTGAGCGTCGTGGATATCGTCATATTGCTTCTCTGCTTCTTGGCTTCGTTGAGGCTTCCGTAGGCTGATGTAGGCTATTTTCTGCTACCCGTTCAGAAGGTGCAGATCCAATGCTTATCCCTTAGCCATTGATCACTTGCAAACAGAGAAGAACACACAATAGCGAACCCGGGGTCGTGTTGGAAAAGGGACCATCAGGCTCAATCTCAGGTCCACAGCAGCAAGTTCCACGAAACAACCAGATGCTTGCTCCGATCGTCAATCTGTCTGCTTCAGGTGGAAAATTGTCTACGGTCCAAGCTTCAGGCCGATCCAACGGTCGAATTGGGAGATCTGATTTTTCGAAGTTTCCGTAGACATGGTTCGCCGATGTCTGGGTGACCATGGGTGACGGCTCCATGCCTTAGCTTGAGAAAAGAAAAAGGCAAAAGGTCCAGGGTCAAGACCTGATGGGAGAAATATCAAAAAAGGTCCTTGGTCTTACGATTGCCTTGTCAGAGTGTGCTGACGAGGATAAAGGTACCTCTCCTTACTTTTGAGGTGAGGTGAGATCCTTGTGTGCTAGTAATGGACACATGGCGATTCTCCATGGGTTTTTGGGTGATGTGACCACTAGGAGTGTGCCATGAGAGCATTTCCTAGCTCTCTAGGTTGTGTGTGACTGGTCAACCTGATTGCTAGGCTGATTTCCTATCTTGTGTGAGATTATGGACTCTAGTGTGTGAGCCTTAGTCTCCATGGCTAAGTGGTGTGGCTTGTGATAGGGCTGACTTGCCCAAGCTCTAGCTCTATATGTACTCCATCATTTTGAGTGATTTAACAACCATTATTCAGCACAACTGATGCCCTTTCAGTCCCACATACTCGCTGCTCTAAGGCTCCCTCTCTCCTCCGGATGCAACATTTGGTATCAGAGCCAAGTACTGCCAGTTCCAGCCAGCACAGGCCATCACTTTAAAAGTGCCCGGTTAGGGTCAAACCTTGGCCGAATTTGATAATGGACCACTGCATATTCAAGTTCGCAAGAGCATCTTTCCAACGAGCCCAACATGGCGAAGATCCAACGGTCGGATTCAGAGTTATGCTCAAAACGAGGTCGGCCAGGGCTACACCCTTCTCTATGAGTAAGACTGTCACCTTGTGATGACCATAACTCTCTTGTTTCTTTGTCAAATTTGAAAAGTGGCACATGAAAATCATAGTTATTTTTCTAAGCTTTTTATTGGTGTAAAAATACTTGCATTCCATAGATTCGTTTGGGAGAAATGTTGTTTACAAGTTAGCTGGTTTGAGTTAAGGTAGGAGCACAAGGGTGCACACCAAATCCTGGGTTCGGGGGTTGGAATCGCGAATCCAGGTCCAAGATCCGGATTCGCGAATCCGAATCTGCAAAATCAGATTCGTTCAAGATTCGCAAATCCCGGGTCCAAGTCCTTGGGGGGGGGGGGGGGGGGGGGAAGGGAGACAATAATATGAAATACCAAAGATTCCAGGTCGGTTCCTCACTGAGCTGGTCCGCGGGCTTGGTGGCGCATGCAATTTCCAGCCAGTGGCTAGAAATCGCATGCGCCACCAACGCTAAGGCAGGCCGCCACACGGATTGCGGCAAGCCTCCTGAAGCTCGAAGCCAGCCTCGGCACCCAGCTTTGAGAGGCTCGCTTCTCCCTGAGTACCGAAGCAATCTGTGGACACCAAGCCTTGTCAGGCTCGGAACCGAGCCTGACAAGGCTCCGTTCCAAGCCTTGTCAGTTCAAATGCACAAATCAGTGCATGTGAACTGACGCGAGGCATCTGTCGGTGCCCTGCCAGCGGCCACCGATTTGTCTTTGTGCTACAGTAAGGGGTCGATCTGGCTCGCTTGGGTTTGTGTTTTCATGAGTTATGCTGAGCACACGGAATCGTGAGAGGATTCGCAAATCCACAAGGATTCGCGAATCTGGACCCGGATTTGCGAATCCGGGTCCAAGGAAAGATTCGTAACCGCGGATCCGGGTCCATCCTCAGATCCGCGAATCCGGCCCGGTGTGCACCCTTAGCAAGCATACCCTGTTTTCAAGAGTGCATATCTTTCAAAATCCCTTGTCGATGACCCTGTGTTATGGGTTGATCCAAAAGGTTTTGAGCTTAAATTTCCAGTGGTGGGATCAGTTTTTCAAAATTCCCAGTCTGCTGGCATCTACAGTCCATTTTTGGTCAGACAGACTTCTGGCAGAAGTAGCAAGAGAAGTAGGGGTAGCGCGGCCACCCAAGGGCAGCGTTGAGCATCACCAAGGCTCAAAATGGCAGCAGCAGGGATTGTGACAGCAGCCCAGCCTTTGGAGAGGCTGGAGGGATGCGCCAACTGCATGTTTAGGAAGATCCGTACCCGCCTTGTTTTGGAGGAGAGGGGCTTGTGGGAGGTGGTGAGCGGCGACGAGCCGGCTCCGGTTCCACATGCAAAAGGCATCACCGCAGCGCAGGTGGTGGTGGGGAAGACGCCGCAAAATGGTGCGGCTGATGTGGGTTCTTCTGCAGCTGTTCTAGCTGCGTATAAGGAGTGGTTGAAGGACAGGCAGGCCTACAGGTTGCTTGTCAATACCATCTCCAACCCGCATCTTCAGTACGTGAGTGACAAGGCTACTACAAAAGAAGGGTGGGACACGTTGTGCAAGAAGTATGAGAGCAAGGATCCTGCATTCCTCATGCTTTTAGAGGAGAATATGACGGCACTAAAAATTCAATGTGGTGAAGGGATGGAGACCTACCTTGACAGGGCACAGGAACTGGCGAAGCAGCTGAGAGCGGCAGGCAACCCTGTGAAGGAGACGTGCTTCATCCTCCTCTTGCCGCGGGGACTCCCAACCAGCTACGACACGGTGTGAGAGACGCTAGAGTGCCAGCCCACTCTTGACCTTGACTTCATCTGCACACACCTGGTGCACGTGGAATTGCGTCGCAATGCAGCAAAACGAAATGGCGGTGGTAGCAGTGCAACAACTTTTGTGGTCACGAGCTCAAGCAATTAGCAACAGCAGCAACAGTAGTCTGGGCAGCAGAGAGGCAAAACGAAAGGCAAGTGCAACTAGTGCCAGATAGAGGGACACTACAAAAAGGAGTATTTCAAGCTCAAGAGGGACCAGAAGGAGTAGCAACAGTAGTAGCAAAAGTGGTAGTCCCCACAACAGCAGCAACACCGTCAGCAACAGCAGCAATAGTAGCAAAACCAGGCTAGTGTGCGTCACGTTGGCAACATGAATGTGGCCAAGGAGGTGTGCCACCATCTCTTCATGGCAAAGTCTGACATGTCGCAGGTGGAGAAGTCGCATCTTGCATGATACTAGGACTCAGGGTGTACCAAGAGCCTGACACATCACAAGGAATGGTTTACGCAGCTTCTGTCCATCCCTCCCCGTCCTATCGCTCTGGGTGATGACCTGGTGGTGTATGCTGAGGGAATTGGGATTGTGGAGATGTGGTTGGAGACCCAGTGTGGCATTGAAGTGGGATTATTCTATGGCGTGCTATATGTACCTGATGCTGCGTTCAACCTTCTCTCAGTGTCCTCTCTCACAAACTCAGGACTGCGAGTTGTCTTTGACGACGACTATGGTTGCATCCTCGACAAGGAAAGGGGAGAGGAGCTTGCGAGGTCGGTGAAGGAAGGCGATATGTATCGCCTGTTGGAGGCAACCAAGATCTCGTGTGAGCATAGTCTTGCAGCAGTTGTGCAGGCAATAGATGGAGACATCTGGCATGCGCGCTACGGCCACATCGGCATGTGTGCCTTGCAGCAGCTTCAAGCAAAGCAGATGGTGCGTGCCTTGCCCACCATCTCCAAATTTGAGCAGCAGGTTTTCATCGGCTGTTTGGAAGGGAAGTAACATCGTGAGGCATTCTTGAGAGCAGGGGAGCATGCAAAGGAGGTGTTGGAACTGGTCCACACAGACTTGTGTGGCCCAATGCAGACCTAGAGCTTTGGAGGTTCTAGGTGTTTTCTGACCTTCATTGATGATTTCAACCGTTACACTGCTGTGTACTTCCTTGTTTCCAAAGACCAGTGCCTTGACAGGTTCAAGGGGTCAAAGGCACTGGTGGAGAACCAAACTGGCAAGAAGATCAAGGCGCTCCACAGCGATCGCGGTGGAGAGTACCTGAGCAAGGAGTTCAAGGACTACCTCGCACCAGCCGGCATCAAGGCGCAGCGCATTGCGCCATACTCGCCGCAGCAGAACGGTGTAGCAAAACATGCCAACCGTACCATTGTGGAGTCAGCACGCTCCACGCTGCATGCAGCTCGGCTGACCTACGACTTCTAGGGTGAAGCCGTGAGCACTGCAGTCTACATCAAGAACCGTAGTCCAACCAAGGCAATGGAGCTGATGACGTCGCACAAGTCGTGGTTTGGCCGAGCGTGGGTCATCTTCGCGCGTTTGGGAGCTTGGCACACATGCACGTGCCAAAGGAAAAGCGGAAGAAGTGGGATGCAAAGAGCGCGCAGATGCTAATGATTGGCTACAACATGGCAAGCATGGCCTATCGCCTATACGAGAGGGATACAGGCCACGTCATCATCTCTAGGCATGTCGTCTTCAACGAGAGCAATGTCATCGGCACCAACATTGTCTTTGAAGAGGTAGCAGAAGCAGCAGTTGACAAGGTAGTAGGAGCAGATATCCTTCTTGACCCAGTCTCTCCTGATCCTTCCTCCATTGTGACAGTGGGAGAACTTATATACTCTCCCATGTCTGATGTAGCAGATACACCGGCCTCATCGGTGGAAGCAAAGGAAGGAGATGCAGCACCACCTGTAGCGGCACTTGTCCCTGCAGCACCACGCCAGCCGCCCGCTAACGCTCTAGCACCAGGTCGCAGGTACCCTCTCAGGGTGCGTTAGAAGACTAGTGAGCACGGCCATTTCTAGATGCTGCACAAACTAGAACAGATGAACTTCGCAGTTGCAGCAGATTTAGATGAGCCAACGTCAGACAAGGAGGCCATGGCTGCACCAGATGCAGCCGATTGGGCACAAGCCGTGCAGTAGGAGATACAATCGCAGTTGGACAACGGCATGTGGCAGCTAACTGAGCATCCACCTGGACGTAAGGTGATCAAGTGCAAGTGGGTGTTCAAGAAGAAGCGGGGAGCAGATGGCAACCTTGAAAACAACAAGGCGAGGCTGGTCGCTAAGGGCTACTCGCAGGAGGAGGACATCGATTACGTAGAAACCTTCGCCCCTGTTGCCAAGTTTGCCTCTGTGCGTACGCTCCTTTCCTATACAGCAGCAGAGGACTTTGAGGTCCACCACATGGATGTGAAGACGGCGTTCCTGAACGATGACCTGGAGGAGGAGATTTTCATTGAGCAGCCGGAGAGGTTTGTCATGGATGGCCAGGAGCACCTGGTTTGCAAGCTGCATAAGTCGTTGTACGACCTCAAGCAAGCGGAACGAGTGTGACTACAGCGTCTATCTGTGGCAGCATGAGCATGAGGTCCTTATTATCATCGTGTATGTGGATGACATGCTCCTCCTTTCCAATAGCATGTCTATAGTGCAGGAGTTCAAGGAGGCCATGCAAGAACACTTCTAGCTGTCTGATCTCAGGGAGGCGTCATACTTCCTTGGCATCCAGATCATGCGTGACCGCAAATCACGATCTCTCTCACTGCAACAAAGTCGCTATGTTAAGGATGTCTTGCAACGGTTCGGCATGGCAGAGGCTAAACCTATCGGCACGCCGCTAAAGATGAAGTAGTAACTCGTGAGTTTTGATGGAGAAGCAGATGCAGGTGAGCGGCACAAGTACCAGAGCGCCGTTGGTAGTCTCATGTACCTGATGGTGGCAACCAGGCAGACCTTGCACAGGCTATGAGTGTTGTGAGCCAACACATGGCTAATCTTGGACTTGAGCACGAAAAGGCTGTGAAGCGAATCTTCCGCTACCTTGCTGGAACCATCAACATCAGCATCCCCTACAACGACAACAACAACAGCATCATCGGTTACACAGACGTAAGTTGGGCTTCAAACCCTGTGGACCGCACGTCTATCTTTGGACATGTGTTCCTTATGAATGGCGAGACCATCAGTTGGTGCAGCAAGCGGCAGGTGCTTGTGGCCACCTCTAGCACGGAAGCTCAGTATGTCTCTCTCAGCTTTGGAGCCAAGGAAGCGGTTTGGCTTCAACGTCTCATGGCGGAGATGAGAAGGAATGCGGCAGTTTCGGTTCCTATGCGCGTCGAAAACCAGAGCGCAATCGCACTCGCCAAGATTCCGAGCACCATGTACGCACAAAGCACATTGAAATTGCATATTTTTTCATCAGGGACATGGAGCAGGAGGCTGCTATCAAGTTGGAGTTTACTCCAACCAGCAAGCAGGTCGCTGATTTCTCCACCAAGCCAGTGACTTGTGAGAAGTAGAAGTTCTGCATGAAGGCATGTGGACTTAGCCCACTCTGACTATGGCAAAGTGGGAGAATGATGGAAAAGGGGTCATCCGGCTCAATTTCCGGTCCACAAGAGCAAGTTCCACGAAACCAACATATGCCTGCTTGGATCGTCAATGTGTTTTCATCACTGAAAAGATCAGGTGGAAAATTGTCTACGCTCCAAGCTGCAGGCTAATCCAACGGTCGGATTGGGAGACATGAAATTTCCAAGTTTCTGGGGTGATGGACCGCCCACGTTTGGGTGACCATGGGTTACGGCTCCATGCCTTAGCCTGAGAAAACAAAAGGCAAGAGGTCTACGGTCAACACATGATCCAAAAAAATATGCAAAAAGTTCTTTGGTCTTAGGATCGCCTTGTCAGAGTGTGCTGACTAGGATAAAAGTACCTCTCCTTACTTTTTAGGTGAGGTGAGATCCTTGTGTCCTAGCCATCGACACATGGCGATTCTCTATGGGTTTTTGGGTGATATGACCACTAGGAGTGTGCCATGAGAGTATTCTCTAGCTCGCTAGGTTGTGTGTGACTGGTAAGCCTAATTACTAGGCTGATTTCCTCGCTTGTGTGAGATTGTGGACTCTAGTGCGTGAGCCTTAGCCTCCATGGCTACGTGGTGTGGCTTGTGAAAGGGCCCAAGCTCTAGCTCTATATGTACTCTATCATTTTGAGTGACTTAACAACCATTCTTCAGCACAACTGATTCCCTTTTCCGTCCCACATGCTCACTGCTCCAAAGTTCCCTCTCTCCTCCAGATCCAACAGGTGGTGCCTCTAAGGGCAAAGCTTATCCTAGTTAGGACCCAAGGGTCGTACCTCCAAGGGTAGAGCTTACCCTTGGCCTTTCTTTGCTAAGTGCCAGCACGTGCCGTTGGAGTTAATGGAGTAGATGGAGCATATGGAGCTGATGGAGCAGATGGAGCTGATGGATATGATGCGCGGTGGAAGTCTCAGAGGGCGAGAGAGTGCGCAAAAGCGTGCCTTACAACTAGTCAATGTGATCCCATAACTCTTTGACAACCTGCTTCAGACAATGGTTCCACAGAGCCAAAGTTGCACAATGGTTCCTGCCAAGAAGGTTTGCTGGCTGCACAATGGTTCATTGGGTCAAACCCCAACCCCATTGGGGTTTGAACCTGCACAATGGTTCATTGGGTCGACGTCGCTCAAGAGACTAACCGTGGAACGTCGAAGCCACAAGGAGTTGTCCTAGGTAGTGTTTGCTGGCTGTACTATCCAATTTAGACCAAGGGGACTTACTCCAAAAGGGCAATGAAGTCCTTGTCTATCTGTCTCCAAGTCTGGTCCAGATAGACAAAGCATGCAGTACTCCTTTGGAGCAAGTCCCCTTGGTTTAAACTTGATAGTATAGCCAGCAAACACTACCTAGGACAACTCCTTGTGGCTTAGACAATCCAGAGTTAGTCTCTCAAGCGAGAGGTCAATGGGTCAAATCCCAGCCCACTAACTGATTTTCTTTGTGACCAAAAGGGGGACATGAAGGTTCTAGGAGACATCTTAGAACATTCCAAGGTCCTTCCTAGTGGCTGGCGCCACTTGGCGGTCAGAGGGAGCGCCATGTAGGCAAGGGGGATGATGCAATGCAGATTGCCCCCAAAGTTGCTCATCCTAAAAGCCATTACGCGCCTAGGCTAGAGGTTGGCTGTAGGACTATAGGAACCTGTCAGTTGCCTGTCATGGAGTACACTTCTTACCTTCGAGACTCCTAACAGAGTTGTCCACCAGAGGTAGACACTAAAGAAGCATTAGTTGTTCTAAGCCCCAGGAGTTCGCTCCTCGCGCAAAACTGACCAGGTGCTAAGGACGCAGTGCAAGGAAGTGATTCCTATGAACTGCTCGATGTGGAACCTTGGCTGTGAGGGTGATATCATCTCTTGGTTGCAATAGCAAGAGCGGTTGGTAGGAACCATTGTACGAGAACCCGTTTACTAGACCGTCGCCTCAGGTAGGTTGACAAGGAGAACCGGCAGAAGTGGGATACAAAGAGAGCACAGATGCTGATGATCGGCTACGACATGACAAGGAAGGCGTATTACCTCTATGAGTGGGATACAAGCAATGTCATCATTTCCATGGATGTCGTCTTTCATGAGAGCAACGTCATCGGCACCAACATTGTTTCTGAAGAGACAGCAGAACTAGCATGTGACAAGGCAGTGGGAGTAGATATGTTGTCTGACCAAGTCCCTCCTTACCTTTTCTCTGTTATGAAAGTGGGAGAACCACTCTACTCTCCCATGTCTGACAAAACAGATACAAAGCCGTATCGACAGAAGCAAGTAAAGAAGATGCGGCACCACCAATAGCGGCAGTTGTGCCAGCAGCACTACACCAGGTGACTGCTTGCTCAAGCACCAGGTCGTAGGCACCCTCTCAGGGTACGTTACAAGCTTGGTGAGCGTGGCCATTTTTGGATGCTGCAGAAATCAGAAGAGATGAACGTCACAGTTGTGGTAGAATCTAATGTGCCGATGTCATACAAGGAGGCCATGGCTGCACCAGATGCACTAGATTGGGTGCAAGCCGTGTAGCAGGAGATACAATCAATGTCCGAGAACGGCACGAGTAAGCTGACTGAGCGTCTACCATGAGACAAGGTGATCAAGTGCAAGTTGGTGTCCAAGAAGAAGCGATAAACCAATGGTAACCTGGAAAAGTGCAAGGCAAGGTAGATCGCCAAGGACTACTCGCTCTATGAGAGAATTGACTATACAAAACGTTTTGCAACTATTGCAAAGTTTGCCTATGTACGCACGCTCCTCTCTTAGTGAGCAGCTGAGGACTTCAAGGTTGACCACAATGATATGTAGATGACATTCTTGAATGATGACTTAGAGTAGGAAATCTACATGGAACAGCCAGAGGGGTTTTGTCATGGATGGCCAGGAGCACCAGGTTTGTGAGCTCTATAAGTTACTTTACAGTCTCAAGCAAGTGTTGCATGCTTGGAACCCGAAGATGGATGCGGCACTCCAGTGCATGGGGTTTAAGTGCAGCGAGTATGACTATAGCATCTAGTGCTAGCACCATGGTCATGAAGCGCTTCCACATGTCTGATCTCGGGGAGGCGTCATACTTCCTTGGTATCCAGATCATGTGTGACCGCAAAGCATGTTTTGCAGCGGTTTGGCATGGAAGAAGCAAAATCCATCAACACGCTGCTTGAGATGCGGCAGTACCTCATGAGCTTTAGTGGAGAAGTAGATGCAGCTGAGCGGCAGAAGTAGCAAAGGACTGTCGGTAGTCTCATGTAGGTGATGGTCGCAACCAGGCCGGACCTCGCATAGGCTGTGAGTGCTATGGGCTTGTACATTGGTATCACCTACAATGGAAACGATAAGAGCATTATTGGCTACACAGATGTACGTTGGGTTTTAAACCCTGTGAATGCAAGTCCATGTCAGGAAATGTGTTCCTCATGAATGGCGGGGCCATCAGCTGGTGCACCAAGCAGCACATGGTTGTGTCCATCTCAAGCACAGAAGCTGAGCACGTCTCTCACAACTTTGGAGCAAAGGAAATAGTTTGGCTCTAATACTTCATGGCAGAGATGAGTGAGAGTGCGACAGTTGTTATCCTTGTATGCGCCAACAACCAGACCGCAATCGCACTTGCCAAGAATCTTGAGCACCATGTACGCACCAAACACATTGATATTGTACATCATTTCATCAGGCACATGGTGCAGGAGGGTGCTATCAAGCTGGAATTCAATCTAGCCGGCAAGGAAGACGCTGATTTCTGCACATAGCCGGTAACCTGTGAGAAGCAGCAGTTCTGCATCAAGGCATGTGGACTAAGCCCACTCTCACTACGGCACAATGTGAGATTGTTGGAAAAAGGGCCATTTGGTTGAGTTTAGTTCCACGGGAGCAAGTTCTTGGAAAATACCAGATGCTTTCTCACATCGTCAATCCCACTTCACCATTGGAAAGATCAGGTGGCACATTGTCTACCAACCAAGTTTCAGGTCAATCCAAGTGTCCAATTGGGAGATTTGAATTTTTTAGGTTTCCGGGGTCGTGGACCGCCAATGTCTGGATGACCATGGGTGACGGCTCCATGCCTTAGCCTGAGAAGAAAAAAGACAAGAGGTCCATGCTCAAGACCTGATGGGAGAAATATCCAAAAAAGGTCCATGGTCTTAGGATTGCCTCATCAAAGTGTGATGACTAGGATAAAAGTACCTCTCCTTACCTTTTAGGTGAGGTAAGATCCTTGTGTGCTAGCCATGGATACATGGCGATTCTCCATGGGATTGTGGGTGATGTAACCACTAAGAGAGAGCCATGAGAGCAGTCTACAGCTCTCTAGGTCGGGTGTGAGTGGTCAGCCAGATTGTTAGGCTGATTTCCTCTCTTGTGTGAGATTGTGGACTCTAGTTTGTGAGCCTTAGTCTCCATGGCTAAGTAGTATGTCTTGTGAGGGGACTGACTTGCCCAAATTCTCGATCTAAATGTACTCCGTAACTTCGATTGATTCAACAACCATTCTTCAATAAAAGTGGTGCCCTTTCAGTCCCATATGCTCGCTGCTCTAATGCTCCCTCTCTCGTCCAGATCCAACATTTGGTATCAGAGCCAAAATCTACCAATTTCTACTAGCGTAGGTTGTCATTTTTAGAGTGACAAGTGAGGGTCAAACCTTGACCAAATGTGACAATCGACCACTGGATCTTCAAGTTTGTGAGATAAGCTTTTCAAGGAGTTCAAGATCACAAAATGGAATGGTTGAATTTGTTCTTATGCTCAGAATGAGGTTGGCCAGGATTACACTTTTGTGTATGAGTAAGACATTTGCCTTGTGATGACCACAACTCCCTAGTTTCTTTGTCTAATTAAAAAGATTACACATGCAAAAAAAGGTATTTTTCCTAAGCTTTCATCGGTACAAAACATTTTGTATTCTATTGATTTGTTTGCCAAAAAGGTTGTTTGCAAACTGGTTAATCTGAATTGGAATAGAAGTAGATTCATACACTGTTTTATGAGAAGGTATCTTTCAAAATCTCATGTTCATAACCCTATTTCATGGGTTGATCCAAAAGTTCTAATGTTCAATTTTCCAAAGGCAAGCTAATTTTTTTCCAAATTCTGAGACAGCTGGCATCTATAGTCAAAATTCTGCTAGAAAGATTTCTCACAAAAGCAGGAACAGAAGCAGGACTAGTACCACCACCCAAGGGTAGCGCTATGCATCACCTCTCAACCTGCCTAAGGCTACGGTCTAGAAAACACAATGGTTCCGACACAATGGTTCCTGCTGACCGCTCTTGGTATTACAACCAAGAGATGATATCACCCTCAGAGCCAAGGTTGCACATTGAGCAGTTCATATGAATCACTTCCTTGCACTGTGTCCTTAGCACCTGGTCACTTTCGCACGAGGAGCGAACTCCCGGGGCTGAGACCAACCAATGCTTCTATAGTGTCTGCCTCTGGTGGACAACTTTGTTAAGAGTCATTAACGTAAAAACTGTACTCAATGACAGGCAACTGACAGGTTCTTATAGTCCTAGAGCCAGCCTCTAGCCTAGGCGTGCAGTTGCTCCTTGGATGAGCCACTTTGGGGGCAATTTGGATTGCATCATCCCCCCTGCCTACATGGCGCTCCCTGTGTCCACCAAGTGGCGCCAGCCACCAGGAAAGACCTTGGAATGTTCTAAGATTTCTCTTAAAACCTTCCTGTCCCTCTTTTGGTTGCAAAGAAAATTAATTACTGGGCTGCGATTTGACCCGGTGAGCTCTCGCTCTAGAGACTAACTCTGGAACATCTAAGCCAAAAGGAGTTGTCCTAGGTAGTGTTTACTGCCTATACTATCCACTTTAGACCAAGGGGACTTGCTCCAAAGGAGCAGTGCATTCCTTGTCTATGTGGATCAGACTTGGGGGACCTACTCCAAGGGAGCAGTGCATGCCTAGTCTGTCCTATGCCTATCCAAATGTCAGCCATGGACAAGGAGCATATCAGGTCAACATCCCTAAAGCTCAAAATGACAGGAGCAGGCATTGTGACAGCAGCCCGGCCTTTGGATAAGCTAGAGGGATGCGCCATTTTTATGTTTTGGAAGATCTGTACCCGCCTTGTTTTGGAGGAGAGGAGCTTATGGGAGGTGGTGAGTGCCGACAAGTCAGCCCCAAATCAGCAAGCAAAAGGCATCATTGTAATACAAGATGTTGCAAGGATGACAATGCATAAGGGTGCAGCCGATGCAGGTTCATCCACAGCTACACTAGTGCTGTATAATCAGTGGAAGAAAAAGGACAGGCAGGCTTATAACTTGCTTGTCAACACACTCTCCAATCCGCATCTTCAGTACGTGAGTGACAAGGCTATTGCATAGGCAAAATGGGACACATTATGCAAGAAGTATGAGAGCAAGGATCCTGTATTCCTCATGCTCTTGGAGGATAAGATAATGACGGTGAAAATAAACGATGGTAAAGGGATAGAGGCGAACCTGGATAGGGCTAAGGAGATGAAGAAACAGTTGAAAGCGGCCGGCAATCTTGTGGAAGATATGCGCTTCATCCTCCTCTTGCTAAGGGGACTCCCCACGAGCTATAACTCAATGCAAGAGACACAAGAGTGCCAGCTGACTCTTGATCTTGACTTCATCTTCACATACTTGGTGTGCATGCAACTCATTGCTATGTAGCAAAGCTCAATGGCAGTAACAGTAGTGAAGCAGCTTTTGTGGCCATGAACTTAAGCAACTGGAAGGAGCAGCAATAGTCTAGACAGCAAAGAGGCAAGAAGAAATGCAAGTACCACTATTGTCACAAAGAGGGGCACTACGAGAAACAGTGCTTGAAGTTCAAGAGAAATGAGAACAAGCAGTCTTCACTACATTGGAGAAGGAAGAAAAGCAGTAGTCTCTGCTGTTGGAAAACGGACCATCCGGCTCAATTTCAGGTCCACATGAGCCTTAAGGAAACTACTAGATTCCTGCTCCGATCATCAATCTGTCTTCACCATTGAAACGATCAGTTGGGAAATTGTCTACGGTCCAAATTTGTGGCCGATCGAACGGTCGGTTTTGGAGATATCAGTTTTCAATGTTTCTGGGGTCATGGACCGCCGGTGTCTGGGTGACCATGGGCGATGCCTCCATGCTCTGGCCTGAGAAAAGAAAAAGGCAAGAGGTCCAAGGTCAAGAGATGGTGGGAGAAATATCCAAAAAGGTCCTAGATTCGTGGGTTGCCTTGTCAGAGTGTACTGACTAGGAAAAAGGTACCTCTCCTTACATTTTACGTGAAGTGAGATCCTTATGTGCTAGCCATGGACACATGGCGATTCTCCATGGGATTGTGGGTTATGTGACCATTAGGAGTGTGCCATGAGAGCATTTTCTAGCTCTCTAGGTCGTGTGTGAGTAGTCAGCCTGATTATTAGGCTGATTTCCTCTCTTGTGTGAGATTATGGACTCTAGTGTGCGAGTCTTAGCCTCCATGGCTAAGTGGTGTGGCTTGTGAGAGGGCTGACTTACCCAAGCTCTAACCCTATATGTATTCCATCATTTTGAGTGATTGAACAACCATTCTTCAGCACAAGTGATGCCCTTTCAGTCCCATGTATTTGCTGCTCCAAAGCTCTCTCAACCACTTTCAGCCAACACAGGCCGTCACTTTGAAAGTGACGCATGAGGGTGAAACCTCCACCAAATTCGACAATCAACCACCGGATCTTCAATTTTACAAGACAAGCTTTTTAACGAGCCCAAGATCACGAAGATCCAACAGTCAGATTGAGAGTTATACTCAAAAGTAGGTCGGCCAGGGCTACACTCCTCTCTCTTAGTAAGACTGTGGCCTTGTGATGACCATAACTCTCTTATTTCTTTGTCAATTTCAAAAAGTAGCACATGCAAATTGAGTTTTTTTTCCTAAGATTTACATTGGTGAAAAGAATTGTATTCCATTGGTATGGTTGGGAGAAACGCCGTTTACAAGTTGGCTGGTGTGAGCTGGAGTAGGAGCAGCAGCATACCTTGTTTTCAAAAGGACATCTCTCTGAACATCCCGTCTTGATGACCCTGTTTCATGGGATGATCCAAAAGCTTTTGAGCTAGATTTTCCAGTGGTGGATACCGTTTTTCAAAATTCCTAGTCTTTTGGCCTCTATAGTCCATTTTCTGCCAGACAGATTTCTGGCACAAGCAGTAGCAAACGCAAGGGTAGCGCCGCTACTCAAGGGCAGCGTTAAGCATCACCAAAGCTAAAAATGGCAGCAGTAGGCGTGGTCACAGCAGCCCAGCCCTTAAAGAGGCTGGAAGGGTGTGCAAGCTTCACGTTTTGGAAGATCCATACCCGCCTCCTTTTGGAGGAGAGGGGCTTGTGGGAGGTGCTGAGCGGCGACGAGCGCGCTCTGCCTCCACGGGCAAAAGGCACCAATGTAGCGCAGGTGGTGGCGGGAAAGACGCTGCAAAAGGGTGAAGCAGATGCAAGTTCATCTACAAATGCAGCAGTGACATATGAGGAGTAAAAGAAGAAGGACAACGAGGCCTCCAGAATGCTTGTCAACGCCATCTGCAACCCGCATCTTTAGTACGTGAGTGACAAGGCTATTGCAAAAGAGTTTAGGGTGGGACACGTTGTGCAAAAAGTAGGAGAGCAAGGATCTTGCACTCGTCATACTTTTAAAGGAGAAGATGATGGCGCTAAGAATGTAGGATGGCAAAGGGAAGGAGGCGTACTTGGACAGGACAAAGGAGCTAGCAAAGCAGCTCAAAGCAGCCGGTGATCTTGTGGAAGAGACGCGCTTTATCATCCTCTTGCTGAGGGGATTCCCAACGTGCTATGACACTGTGCGAGAGATGCTGGAATACCAGCCTACTCTCGACTTGGATTTCATCTCCATGTACCTGGTGTAGATGGAACAGCGTCGCAATGCAGCAAAGCACAATGGCGGCACCAGCAGTGAAGCAGCTTTTATGGCCATGGGCTCACGCAACCTGCAGCAGCAGCAGTCTCGGCAGCACAAAGGCAAGAAGACAGGAAAGTGCCACAATTGCCAAAAACAGAGGCAATACAAGAAAGAGTGTTTCAACCTCAAGTTGGACTAAAAGGAGCAATAGCAACAGGAAAAGCAACAATGTCCACAGCAGCAGTAGCAGCAGCAGTCACTACACCGTCAACAACAGCAGCAGCAGAACCAGACCGGGGTGCGCCGTTTTCGCAACGTCAACGTGGCCAAAGAGGTATGCGACTGCCTCTTCATGGCAAAGTCTGATATGTCGCAAAAGGAGAAGGCAGATCTGGCGTGGTACAAGGACTCAGGGAGTACCAAGAGCCTGACGCATCACAAGGAGTTGTTTACACAGCTGCTCTTCATCCCCTCTCGACCTTTTGCTTTGGATGATGATCGGATGGTACATGCCGAGTGGATTGGGATTGTGGAGACGTGGTTGGAGATCCTCCGTGATATTGAAGTTGAAGTGTTCCATGGTGTGTTGTATGTGCCTGATGCTGCGTTCAACCTTCTCTCACACTCCTCTCTCACCAACACATGACTGTGAGTCCTCTTTGGCGACATCTATGGCTACATCCTCGACAGGGAAATGGGAGAGGAGTTGGCCAGGTCAGTGAAGGAAGGCGACATGTACCGCCTGTTGGGGACGACCAAGATCCCGCTTGAGCAGAGTCTTGAGGCAGTGGTGCAGGCGACAGATGGCAAAATCTGGCATGCGCTCTACGGCCACATTTGCATGCGCGCCTTGCAGCAACTTCAAACAAAGTAGATGGTGTGTGACTTTTCCACCATCTCTAACTTTGAGCAGCAGTTATGCATCAACTCTTGGGAGGGGAAGCAGCATTGCAACGCGTTGTCTAGAGCAAGGGAGCGGTCGAAGGAGGTGCTAGAGCTGGTCCACACATACTTGTATGGCCCGATGCAGGCTCTAGGTATTTTCTCACCTTCATTGATGATTTCAGCCATTCTTGTATTGTGTACTTGATTTCCTCCAAGGACTAGTGCTTTGACAGGTTCAAGGAGTTTAAGGAAATGGTGGGGAACCAGACTGGCAAGAAGATCAAGGCGCTGCACAGCAACCACGGCGGAGAGTACCTTAGTAAGGAGTTCTAGGACTACTATGCAGGAACAGGCATCAAGGCGCAGCACAGCGTGCCATACTCGCCGTAGTAGAACGGTGTTGCAAAACGTGCAAACTGCACCATCCTTGAATCGGTACGCTCTATGCTTCACGCGGCTTGGCTCACCTATGACTTCTCAGGTATAGCAGTGGGCACTACGGTGTACATCAAGAATTGCAGTCTCACCAAGGCGTTGGAGCAGATGACACCGTACGAGGCGTGGTTCAACAAGAAGTTGAGCGTGGGTCATTTCTGTGCATTTGGTAGCCTAGCGCACATGCATGTGCCAAGGAGAAGCGGCAGAAATGGGACGCAAAGAGAGCACGGATGCTGGTGATTTGCTATGATGTGGCAAGCAAGGCCTATTGCCTCTCCGAGAGGGTTACAGGCCATGTCATCATCTCCAGGGATGTCATCTTCAATGAGAGCAATGTCAACGGCATGGGAGCACATATCCTCCCTCACCTAGTCTTTCATGATCCTTCCTGCAATATGACAATGGGAGAACCACTCCACTCTCCCATGTCTTATGCAGCAGATACAGCGGTCTCATTGGTAGAAGTAGGGGAAGAAGATGCACGACCATCAGTAGGAGCAATTGTGCTAGAAGCATCGCGCAAGGTGCCAACTAATGGTCCTACACCAGAACACAGGTACCCTCTTAGGGTGCGCTACAAGCCTGGTGAGCGCGGGCATTTCCGGATGCTGCAAAAACCAGACCAGATGAATGTCACAATTGCAGTAGACTTAGATGAGCCAACATCCTACAAGGAGGCCATGACTGCATCAGATGTAGCAGATTGGGTGCAATCGATGCAGCAAGAGATACAGTTCCAACTCAACAACGGCACATGGGAGCTGGCTGAGCGTCCACCTGGACGTAAGGTAATCAAGTGCAAGTGGGTGTTCAAGAAGAAGAGAGGCGCAGATGGCAACCTCAAAAAGTACAAGGTGAGGCTGGTCGCCAAGGGCTACTCACAGCAGGAAACCATTGATTAAACTGAAACCTTTTCTCCTGTTACTAAGTTTGCCTATGTGCGCACCATCCTCTCTTATGCAACAGCTGAGGACTTCCAAATTCACCACATGGATTTCAAGATGGAATTGTTGAACATTGACTTGGAGGAGGAGATCTTCATGGAGCAGCTAGAGAAATTTTTCATGGATGGCGAGGAGCACCTGGTTTGCAAGCTGCAGAATTTGTTGTACGACCTCAAGGAAGCGTCGCGTGCTTGGAACCAGAAGTTTGATGCGCCGTTGCAGTGCATGGGGTTCAAGCGCAGTGAGTGTGACTACAGCGTCTATCGCTGGCAGTATGAGCATGAGGTCCTTATCATTATCGTGTATGTGGATGACATGATTCTCCTTTCCATCAGCATATCTGCACTGCAGGAGTTCAAGGAGGCCATGAAAGAGCGCTTCCAGATGACTGATCTCCGGGAGGCGTCATACTTCCTCGACATCCAGATCACGCGTGACCAAAAATCACAATCTCTCTTGCTGTAGCAGAGTCGCTACATCAAGGATGTCTTGTAGTGGCTCCGCATGGCAGAGGCCAAACCCATCGGCACGCCGCTCGAGATGCGGCAGTTACTCGTGAGTTTCAATGGAGAAGCAGATGCAGCTGAGCGGCAAAAGTACCAAAGCGTAGTGCGCAGTCTCATGTACCTGATGGTGGCTACCAGGCAGACCTCGCACAGGCTATGAGCGCTACTTGGTCCTTGGTCTAGTCAGCATAATCTGACAAGGCAATCCTAAGACCAAGGACCAAGTAGAGCTCACAGCTTGTGCGAGATTTGCCTAACCCGTCTAGGATTAGCTGTAAGACTAATCCCGGACCTGAGCACCAAAAGGCTGTGAAGCGGATCTTGAGCTACATTGCTGGAACCATCAACATCGGCATCACCTATAACGGCAACAACAACAACAGCATCATCGGCTGCACAGAGGCAGATTAGGCTTCATACCCTTAGGACCGCAAGTCCATCTCTCGACATGTGTTCCTCATGAATGGCACAGCCATCAGTTGGTACAGCAAGCGGCACGTGGTTGTGGCCACCTCAAGCACGGAAGCTGAGTACGTCTCTCTCAGCTTTGGAGCCAAGGAAGCAGTTTGGTACAACGTCTCATGGCGGAGATGAGTGGGAGTGCGGAAGTTCCGATTTGTGTACGCGACAAAAACCAGAGTGCAATCACACTCGCCAAGAATCCTGAGCACCATGCACGCACCAAGCACATTGACATATCATATCATTTCATCTGGCACATAGTGCAGGAGGGTGCTATCAAGCTAGAGTTTACAACAACCAGCAAGCAGGTTGCTGATTTCTGCACCAAGCCAGTGACTCGTGAGAAGTAGCAGTTTTGCATGAAGGCATGTCGACTCTGCCCACTCTGACTACGGCAAAGTGGGAGATTGATGGAAAAGGGCAATCCGGCTCAATTCTAGGTCCACAGGAGCAAGTTCCAGAAACTACCAGATGCCTGCTTCGATCTTCAATCTGTCTTCAGTATTGGAAACATCATTTGGCATTTTTTTGCGGACCAAGTTTCAGGTCGATCCAACCGTCGGATTGGTAGATATGAATCTTTTAAGTTTCCGGGGTCATAGATCGCCAATGTCTGGGTGACCATGTGTGATGGCTCCATGCCTTAGCCTGAGAAAAGAAGAAGGCAAGAGGTCCAGGGTCAAGACCTGATGGGAGAAATATCCAAAAAGGTCCTTGGTCTTAGGAATGCCTTGTCCGAGTGTGCTGACTAGGATAAAAGTACCTCTACTTACGTTTAAGGTGAGGTGAGATCTTTGTGTGCTACCCATGGACACATGGCGAGTCACCATGGGATTGTGGGTTATGTAACCAATAGAAGTGTGCCATGAGCGTACTTTCTAGCTCTCTAGGTCGTGTGTGAGTGGTCAGCCTGATTGATAGGCTGATTTCCTCTCTTGTGTGACATTGTGGACTCTACTGTGTGAGCCTTAGCCTCCATGGCTAAGTGGTGTGGCTTGTGAGAGGGCTGACTTGCCGAAGCCCTAGCTCTGTATATAGTCCATAATCTTGAGTGATTCAACAACCATTCTGCATCTTAACTGATGGCCTTTCAGTCCGACATGCTCGCTTCTCCAAGGCTCCCTCTCTCCTCCAGATCCAACAACTTCCTCAGCATCCACATCACGCGTGAGCGAAAATCACGCTCTCTGGTTATAGCAGAGTTGCTACATCAAGGATGTTTTGTAGTTTTTTGGCATGACAGAGGCAAAACCCTTCGACATGCTGCTGGAGACGCAAATACAGTTGAGCGGTAGAAGTACTTGAGCACCGTCCGCAGTCTCATGTACCTGATGGTGGCATCGAGGCCAGAACTCGCAAAGGCTGTGAGCGCTCTGAGCGAGCATATGGCAAACCCAGGAGCTCACCACCATAAGGTAATGAAGAAGATCTTCCGCTACCTTTCTGGAACCATCAACATTGGCATCAAGTACAACGGCAACGACAACAGCATCATCAACTACACAAACGCGGATTGAGCTTCAAATCCTCAGGACCGCAAGTCAATCTTTGGTTATGTGTTGGTTCCTCATGAATGGCGGGGCTATCAATTGGTGCAGCAAGCGGCACGTGGTTGTGGCCACCTCAAGCACGGAAGCTAAGTATATCTCTCTCAATTTTTTAGCCAAGGAAGTAGTTTGGCATCGGCATCTCATTGCAAAGATGAGTAGGAGTGCAGGAGTTTCAGTTCCTATGCACGTCGACTGAGCGCAATTGCGCTGGCCAAGAATCTTGAGCACCATGCACGCACCAAGCACATTGACATTGCATGTTATTCCATTAAGCATATGGTGCAGGAGGGTGCTATCAAGCAGGAGTTCACTCCAACCAACAAGCAGGTCGCTGATTTTTGTACCAAGCGAGTGACCTGTGAGAAGCAGCAGTTCTACATGAAGGCATGTGGACTCAGCCCACTTTGACTGCAGCAAAGTGGGAGATTGATGGAAAAGTGGCCATTTGACTCAATTTTCGGTCCACAGGAGCATTTTCCAGGAAACTACCAAATGCTTGCTCCGATCGTCAATCTAACTTGACCATTAGAAAGATCAGGTGGCAAAATGTCCATGGTCAGAGTTTGAGGTCGATCCAACGGTCGGATTGGGAGATATGAATTTTTTAAGTTTCCGGGGTCATCAACCGCCGATATCTCGGTGACCATGGGCGATGGCTCCATGCCTTAGCATGAGAAGAGGAAAAGGCAAGAGGTCCAGGGTCAAGATCTGGTGGGAGAAATATCCAAAAAGTTCCTAGATTCTTGGGTTGCCTTGTCAAAGTGTTCTGACTGGAAAAAAGATACCTCTCCTTTCTTTTTAGGTGACGTGAGATCCTTGTGTGCTAGCTATGCACACATGGCGATTCTCCATGGGATTGTGGGTTATGTGACCACTAGGAGTGTGCCAAGAAAGCATTCTCAAGCTCTTTAGGTCGTGTGTGAGTTCTCAGCCTGATTGCTAGGCTGATTTCCTCTTTTGTGTGAGATTATAGACTCTAGTGTGTGAGCCTTAGCCTCCCTGGCTAAGTGTTGTGGCTTGTGAGAAGCCTGACTTGCCCGACCTCTAACTCTTTATGTACTCCATTATTTTGATTGATTTGACAAAAATTCTTCAGCACAAGTGATGTCCTTCCAGTCCCACATGTTTGCTTCTCCAAGGCTCCCTCTCTCCTCCAGTTCCAACATCCGCAACAGCAATAGCAAGGCTCACAGGAGTGTCGGCTGTCAATAAACCTAAGGCAACGTACTAAGAAAACAAGGCCGACATAATGGCACTTGCCATCCGATCCTAGTATAAGAAGTAGGAGGAGATATCACCCTTAGAATCACGGTTCTACACTCACCCGTTCATAGGAATCACTTCCTTGCACTATGTCCTTAGCACCTGATCACATTCGCGCGAGAAGCTAACTCCAAGGGGTTAGGCCAACCAATGCTTCTTTAGTTTCAGCCTGTGCAGGACAAGTCTCCAATGTAAAAGTTGTAATCAATGACAGGCAACTGATAGGTTTTTACATTTGTAGAGCCAATCTCTAGCCTAGGCACGCAGTGGCTCCTTGGATGAGCTACTTTAAGGGCAATCTAGATTGAATTCTTGCCCTTGTGTATATGGCACTCCTTGTTGTTGGAAAACGGGCCATCCAGCTCAAATTCAGATCCAATAGAGCAAGTTCCTAGAAACTACCAGATGCCTTATCTGATGGGCGATCCGTCTTCATCATTGGAAAGATCAGGTGGCAAATTGTCTATGGTCCAAGTTTCAGGCCAATCCCATAGTTGATTTCAGAATGGTTATTCTTCAGCACAAGTGATGCCCTTCCAGTCCCACATGTTTACTGCTTCAAGGCTCCCTCTCTCCTCCAATTTGAATACTTGGTATCAGAGCCAAGTTCTGCCACTTTCAGCCAGCACTGGCCTGTTATTTTACGTGTGACAGGTTAGGGTTAAACCTCCACAAAATTTGACAACTGACCTTTGGATCTTTGAGTTTTCAAGAGAAAGTTTCCAATGAGCACAAGATCGTTAAGATCCAACGGTCGGATCAAGAACTATGCTCAAAACGAGGTCGGTCCGGGCTACACTTGTCTCTCTGAGTGCACTGTTGCATTGTGATGACCATAACTCTCTTATTTCTTTATCAAGTTTGAAAAGTAGCACAGGAAAACTGAAGTATTTTTCCCAAGCTTTCCATTTACACAAAACTATTTGCATTCCATTTATATGTTTAGGAGAAACACCATTTACAAGCTGGCTGGTGTGAGCTAGAGTAGGAGCAGCATTATACCCTGTTGATGAGCCTGTTTTATGGGTCTATGCGAAACGTTTTGAGCTGAATTTTCCAATGGTGGGCTCACTCTTTCCAAATTCTCAGTCTCCTAGCCTCTACAGTGTCCACCTGCATGAGGCGACGGTCTATAAAATGAGTTCTGACACAATGGTTCCTTCCAACCGCTCTTGGTATTGCAACCAAGAGATGATATCACCCTCGGATGCAAGATTCCACTCTGAGCACTTCATACAAATCACTTCCTTGTACTTCGTCCTTAGCACCTGGTCACTTTCGCGCGATTAGCTAACTCACGGGGCTAAGACCAACCAATGCTTCTTTAGTGTCTGCCTCTGGTGGACAACTGTGTTAGGAGTCTCAAAGGAAAGAATTGTACTCAATGACAGGCAACTGATAGGTTGTTGTAGTCCTAGAGCCAGCATCTAGCCTAGGCGCGCAGTGGTTCCTTGGTTGAGCCACTTGGGGGGCAATTTGGACTACATCATCCCCCCTGCCTACATGGCGCTGTCTTTGACGACCAAGTGGCGCTAGCCACCAAGAAGGACCTTGGAATGTTCTAAGATGTCTCTTAGAACCTTCCTCTCCCACTATTGGTCACAAAGAGAATTACTCACTCGGCTGGGATTTGACCCAGTGACCTCCCTCTCCAGAGACTAGCTCTTGAACGTCTAAGCCACAAGGAGTTGTACAAGGTAGTGTTTTCTGGCTATACTATCCAGTTTAAACCAAGGGGACTTGCTCCAAAGGAGCAGTGCATGCCTTGTCTATCTGGACCAGACTTAGAGGACTTACTCCAAGGGAGCAGTCTATGCCTAGTCCGTCTTGTGCCTGTCCAAATGTCAGCCATGGACAAGGAGCATATCAAGTCAACATACAGTCCATTTTCTGTCAGACACATTTCTGGCAGAAGCAGCAGCAAAATCAGGGGTAGCGCCGCAACTCAAGGGCAGCGTTGAGCATCACCAAAGCTCAAAATGGCAGCAGCGGGCATGGTAACAGCAGCCCTGCCCTTGGAGATCCTGGAAGGGTGCACCAACTTCACGTTTTGGAAGGTCCGTACCTGCCTCCTTTTGGAGGAGAGGGGCTTGTGGGAGGTGGAGAGCGGTGACAAGAGCGCTCTGCCTCCAAGTGCAAAAGGCATCACCGTAGCGGAGGTGGAGGTACGGAGGACGCCACAGAAGGTGTAGCAGATGCAAGTTCATCTACAAGTGCAGCAGCGGTATATGAGGAGTGGAAGAAGAAGGACAGGGATGCCTAGAGGCTTCTTGTCAACACCATCTCCAACCCGCATGTTCAGGTTGTGAGTAAAAAGTCTACTGAAAAAAAAGGATGGGACACGTGTAAGAAGTATGGGGGTAAGGATCCTGCATTCCTCATGCTTTCGGAGGAGAAGATGATCTTCAACATGCAGGGTGGCAAAGGGATGGAAGCGTACTTGGACAGGGTAAAAGAGCTATCAAAGCAAATGAAAGCGGCAAAAAATCCTGTGGAAGACACACACTTTATCCTCCTCTTGTTAAGGAGACTCCTAGCGAGCTACAACACTGTGCGAGAGACGTTGGAGTGCAAGCCGACTCTTGACCAGGACTTCATCTGCACACACCTTTTACAAGTGGAACTACGTCGCAGTGCAGCAAAGTGCAATGGCGGCGCCAACATTGAAGCAGCATTCTTAGCCACAAGCTCACGTAACCAAGAGTAGCAGCAGTCTGGGCAGTAGAGAGGAAAGATGAAAAGCAAGTGCCACTATTTCCAGAAAGAGGGGCACTACAAGAAAGACTGGTTCGAGTTCAAGAGGGACTTGAAGGAGCATTTGCAGTAACATGAGCAAAAGTAGCAATCTCCACAACACCAGTAGGAGCAGCAGTTCCAGTAGCGTCAGCAGCAATAGTAGCAGCAGCAGCAGTAGAACCAGACTGGCTTGCACCACTTTGGCAACATGACCGTGGCCAAGGAGGTGCACGACCGCCTCTTCATGGCGAGGTCTGATATGTCGCAGAAGGAGAAGGCCCATCTCGCATGGTACAAGGGCTCAAGGTGTACCAAGAGCCTGATGCACCAAAAGGAGTGGTTGACGTAGCTGCTCTCCATTCTCCCCTGTTTGATTCCTTTGGGTGGTGATCGGGTGGTGTATGCTTAGGGGATTGGGATTGTGGAGATGTGGTTTGAGACCCCGCGTGGCATTGAAGAGGGAGTGTTCCATGGCGTGCTGTATGTACCTAGTGCTACGGTCAACCTTCTCTCAGTGTCCTCTCTCACCAACATAGGATTTCGAGTCGTCTTTGATGACGACTATGGCTACATCCTTGACAAGGAAACCGGAGAGGAGTTGGCCAGGTCCGTGAAGGAAGGCGACATGTATCGCCTATTGGGGGCGACTAAGATAGTGCGTGAGCAAAGTCTTGCAGTAGTGGTCGAGGCGACAGATGGCGAAATCTAGCATGCACGTTACGGCCACATTGGCATACGCGCCTTTAAGGAACTTCAAACAAAGCATATCGTGGGTGACTTGCCCACCATCTCTAACTTTGAGCACCATCGCACGAAGTTCTCTGGAGCAGGGGAACGCGCGAAGGAGGTGCTGGAGCTGGTCTACAGAAACTTGTGTGGCCCAATGCAGACCCTGAGCTTTGGAGGCTCTAGGAATTTTCTCACCTTCATTGATTATTTCAGCCATTACACTGTTGTGTACTTCCTTTCCTCCAAGGAGCAGTGCTTTGACAGGTTCAAGGAGTTCAAGGCAATGATGGAGAACCAGAGAGGCAAGAAGGTCAAGGCGCTGCGTAGCGACCGTGGCGGAGAGTACGTGAGCAAGGAGTTCCAGGACTACCTCGCCGCAGCTAGCATCAAGGCGCAGTGCACTCGAACATACTTGCCGCAGCAGAACAGCATAGCAAAACGCGCCAACCGCACCATTGTTCAGTCGGCGCGCTCCATGCTACACGCGACTTGGCTCACCTATGACTTTTGGGCCGAAGGAGTGAGCAACGCGGTCTACATCAAGAGCCGTAGTTGAACCAAGGCCTTGGAGCAGATTGTTGGAAGAGGAGCCATCCGGCGCAGTTTCAGGTCCACAGGAGCAAGTTGCAGGAAACTACCAAATGCTGCGATCGTCAATCCAACTTCGCCACTGGAAAGATCAGGTGGCAAAATGTTTACAATCCAAGTTTGAGGCCGATCCAACGATCGGATTGGGAGACATGAATTTTCAAAGTTTCCGGGGTCATAAACCGCCGATATCTCGGTGACCATGGGCGATGGCTCCATTCCTAAGCCTGAGAAAAGAAAAAGGCAAGAGGTCCGGGGTCAAGACATGATAAGAGAAATATCCAACACGGCCCTAGATTCTTGGATTGCCTTGTCAGAGTGTGCTGACTAGGAAAAAGGTACCTCTCCTTACTTTACAAGTGAGGTGAGATCCTTGTGTGCTAGCCATGGACACTTGGCGATTCTCTATGGGATTATGGGTTATGTGACCACTAGGAATGTACCATGAGAGCATTTTCTAGCTCTTTAGGTCGTGTGTGAGTGGTCAGCCTGATTTTTAGGCTGATTTCCTTTCTTGTGTAAGATTATGGACTCCCGTGTGTGACCCTTGGCCTCCATCGCTAAGTGGTGTGGCTTGTGAGAGGGCTGACTTGCCCAAGCTCTAGCTCTATAGGTACTCCATCATTTTAAGTGATTCAACAACCGTTCTTCAGCACAAGTGATGCCCTTCCAGTCCCACATTTTTATTGCTCCAAGGCTCTCTCTCTCTTCAGGTTCCAACACTTGGTATCAGAGCCAAGTTTTGCCACTTTCAGCCAGCACAGGCCGTCACTTTGAGAGTGACATGTTAGGGAAAAACCTTCATCAAAATTGACGCTTGACCACTGGATCTTCAAGTTGAAAAGACAAGCTTTTGCAACGAACCCAAGAGCGTGAAGATTTAATGGTCGGATTGAGAGTGATACTCAAAACGAGGTCGGCCAGGGCTGCACTCTTCTCTTCGTGTAAGACTCCAGTGGCTATACACATGTATCTACATACTAAAGAGCAAGAAATCCGGCGTATTATAATGAACAGAAAAATGCTTTTTATAAATATGAATACAATAAAAGGACCAAAATGATTACTCAAAATAGGAGGAAAAAGGACTCTCAGTGGGCTTCTAGTGTATTCTAGTATGGAGGTGGAGCGCACTCACCACATAAACTAGCCCCACGTACTGAGCCCCCTCTATTGGGAGAAGAATACATGACCATACAATACAAAAATGGACTACCACTGCAAGTTTAATGATTATTTTAGTGAAAAATGTAACAAACCATGCCAAAGAAAAACAATATGGAAGCACACATTGAAAAACAAGAGTATGAGAAGGCTTTGATTTGAACGTAGAGGGATTGGTTATGTGAGACAAAAACGAGCACTCAGTGCACCTGAAGGGCATTCTTATATGGAGATGCAGCGCACTCAACACATACACTAGTCCCACGCATTGAGCCCCCTCCATAGGGAGAAGAAAACATGACAGTGTACTCTAACAATGCATGCCACGCACTAGGCTGCCTCCTTCTACACATTGAATAACTAATGTATTGAAAATTGTATTGAACCATGTTAAGGAAAAGTGCACTGAGAGCACACACACCAAGAAACAAGTGCATGAATAGGCCTTTAGCTCAACGTAGAGGGATTTGTCATGTGAAAAAAAAGGCACAATCTGTCTGCTTGTAGTGTATTCCTGTATGGCGTTGGAGTGCACTCACCACATACGACCATGTAAGACAAAAATGCACTACCATTGCACATTGAATGACAACTATTGCATCGCGAAAAATGTATTGCAGCTTGTTAAGAAAACGTTCCCTAAGAGCTCACCCTAAGAAACAAACTGAAAAGGATTCGAGCAATGATACCTTGCACGCACACACGCAAGCACACACGAATGTAGGCACGCACGCACGCACGCACGCACACACACACGCACGCCAGCACGCACGCACGCAATCTTGCAGGCATGCAAGCACGCATGCACGCAGACACAAAGGCACGCACACATACATGCATGCACGCACGTAGGCATGCAGGCACGCAGACGCACGCAGGAACATACGCACGTACACACATACCCATAGATGCAGGAATGCATGCACACACACATGCACGCATTCACATGCACATGTGCGTACACATGTACGCACGCACGCACGAACAGACGTACACACGCACAAACACATGCACGCAGACGTACACACGCACCCATACATATATGTATACATATACATATACATATACATATACATATACATATACATATACATATACATGTACATGTACATATACATATACATATACATATACATATACATATACATATACATATATATATACATATACATATACATATACATATACACATACACATACACATACATATACATATACATATACATTTACATATACATATACATATACATATACATATACATCTACATATACATATACATATACATATACATATACATATACATATACATATACATATACATATACATATACACATACACATACACATACATATACATATACATATACATTTACATTTACATATACATATACATATACATAAACATATACATATACATATACATTTACATATACATATACATGTACATATACATGTACATATACATATACATATACATAAACATATACATATACATATACATAAACATATACATATACATATACATTTACATATACATATACATATACATATACATATACATATACATATACATGTACATGTACATGTACATATACATATACATATACATATACATAAACATATACATATACATATACATATACATATACATATACATAT
>SZWC01003496.1:110084-119343 GCA_023375785.1 Penium margaritaceum
TTCGTGACAGGGCTGCCCGTCACACAGGAAGGTTTTAACGCCATACTCATCGTCGTTGACAGGTTCTCGAAGATGGCGCACTTCATCTCGACAACTACGGATGTAACCACCGAGCAGCACGACTGTTCCTTGACAAAATCGTCCGACAGCATGGGCTCCCGCAGTCAATCACGAGCGATCGAGATGCCAGGTTTACGAGCCAGTTGTGGCGAGATTTGATGCACCGGTATGGCAGTCGACTCCAACTTTCAATAGCATTCCATTTGCAAACTGATGGACAGACTGAATACACCAACCAAACGCTCAAGCGACCCATGTTTTGCTTTGTTGCTCCTAGGATACTTTGCGACTTAGTCGCGACAGTCTTTTTCCGCGCTCGAGGGGAATTCTGCCAAGTACCCCAGAACTCTCACGCGATGACGACCACTTTCCGGTCATTTCCCGAACTCGCCGGAACCTACTTGCAACGTCACTTGATACTTTGAGACTACGGGCGACGATCTCTCGAGCGATTTTGACAGATCTCACGAATCCCAAATTAAACCTTGAAACCCCCATCGAACCAACGACGGACTTCTCGAGTCCATAAATCGGAAGTAAACCGGCGCAATGCCAAACGGCTCAACCGGGCCTCATTGTCTCGCTCTCGCCATTTGTTCATTTATTGTCCAGTTTCCACACTTACGACAACGAGTTATGCTTTTCGCTTGTCAAAAATATCGAATTCACCCCGATCTTGTGAAAGGTGACAAACTCCAATTTCAACAGTGAACCACTTCACTTCCTCCAGCGTAAGAATGTAGAAGATTGTACATGTACATTCATTCATTCATACTAACATCAAGAATACTAAATATATGTATATATGTGTTTTTGTGTTAATGTACATCATGTTTTTACCATATAAACCATTATTATGTGTATCACTTCCTTCTATGTTTATGCCTACTGTAAAATGAGAGAATATGCAAGGAAGCTTCCTAGCAACACTTCCGTTGACCAGGCGTCAGTGCCTGATCAGACGGTGACGACAGTCACAGGTCGTGCACGCAACGGCAAGAGTTTAGCTAGGGGACACAAGGCAAAGTGTCTGAATGCTTCAATACCATTTGTAGAGAGAAATAATTAATGACAGATCCATGGCATAAGTACCTGCCGCGGCGCACGGCGGGTGTCGCACGCGGCAGTGCAAAATCTGTCATAAAACCGGCCCAAAACCACTGTTTTGGCCGTAACTTTGCGCACACATGTCAGAACGCTACGCCGTCTGAACCTAGACGTGCAGAATCACAAGCCGGACGCTACGACTGGTCACATGCATGCATCCGGCATCAAACAGTGGACACACAATGCAAAAAATGCAAATTGGGCCCACGGCCAGTCCACCGATAAAGTCCTGCGTGCTGCACAAACACCGCAGGAATTCCCTGGTAGCGTCCAAAGCTCTGGAACGGTCATCAGTCAGTTCCAAGCTGGTAGTCCGCCACCAGATGATGCACTGGTACCGCCTGGGTCCGCATCAGGGATCTGCACGAGTATGGACACGGCCGAGTGGTCACAGTAAACTGTACAGGTCGACAGGAACGTCACAAATCACAACACTCTCCCATGACCTGATGGTACGCATGTCTGTACACGAGCAACACTGAACCGAGTACAACAATGCGTGCAACGATGGAACAAATGGCCACCACAACACGCAACACTCAACCACTCTCAGGCAAAGGACGACACCCGACAGAACAAATGGCCACCAGGAACTTTCTGCGTTCTAGTGCATTCGTCAAGAAGTCAGCACGCTGCATGTCAGTGCCAACCCAAATGACGGAGATCACGTGTCGCTCCACCAGGTCATGCACAAAGTGATGCTCCACTGTAATGTGCTTCGTGCGAGCATGGAAGACACCAGAGTTCTCTGCAATGGCAAGAGCACTCTGGTTGTCGCAACGAAGCACAATGGCGGGTACTGACTGACCTAGCTCAAGGAACTGGC
This sequence comes from Penium margaritaceum, assembly GCA_023375785.1. Lineage (NCBI taxonomy): Eukaryota > Viridiplantae > Streptophyta > Zygnematophyceae > Desmidiales > Peniaceae > Penium > Penium margaritaceum. The sequence goes on from SZWC01003496.1 coordinate 112,078, forward strand.
GGTGCAGCCATACCGCCTCAGTAGTGCCTGCACCCATAGCGACATACTCTGCCTCCAATGAGCTATGTGCAATGCAGCCCTGCTTCTCGCTGCGCGAGGACACAGCGGTACCACCGAGCAGGAACACGTAACCGATGCGACTGCGTCAGTCTGGGCTCCAGGCCCAGTCGCTGTCAGTGTAGCTGTCAAGGACCACCAAACACTGCCGGCAAAAGCAGAGTCCGAGGTACGGTGTGGAGATCACGTACTACACCACTCGCACAGTCGCATGAAGGGCTCGAGCACGTGGAGCCTGCGAAAACTGGGCAAGGAGGTTGACAGCGTATGCGATGTCCGGACGTGTGGTAGTGGCCAGGTACATCAGAGATCCGATGAGACGGAGGTACAGGGTCACATCCACTGTCTCTCCCAGCTGTGTGGGATCGTCCACCTTCAGGGCATCCTGCTCGTCGGGTGTGAGAGGTGTGGAAGCCGTGGGCACAGCGCCAAGGAGGTTGCTGAAGCGCTCTCCCACAACACGTGCGTATCGCGCCTGGTGCAGTACCAGAGTACGAAGTTTGCGGTCTCGTACGATCTCCATGCCAAGAAACACCGCTGCAGGACCAAGGTCCTTCATCATGTAGGCAGTGTGGAGGATCGCATTGGCCTCCTCCATGGCCTCTAGTGAAGGAGACGCAATCAGAAGGTCGTCGACATAGACCAGGATGGCGATGAAGCGCTCAGGCATCCGGCGGATGAAGAGAGAGGGATCTACCTCGCTCTGTACAAATCCCGCACGAGTCAGGGTGCTAGTGATCTCCTAGTTAACACCGAGGAGACTGCTTGAGGCCTTACAAGGACTTGCGCAAGTGCCCGACCTTGTTGCCGTCCTCAAAGCCAGGTGGCTGAGCCACATAGATCTCCTCATCAAGAGAGCCATGGATGAACACATTGTTCACATACATCTGGTGTAGTCTCCAGTCATGTTGAGCCACTACACCGAACAAAGCTCGAGCTGATGTCATACCACCGACAGGGTCGAAGGTGTCAGTGTAATCGATGCCCTCAATCTCAGAGTACCCCTTGAAGACCAAGCGAGCCTTGTGGCGTTCCAGTGAGCCATCTGGCTTCACTTTCTTGCGAAAGATCCACTTGACCTGAATAGCCTTCCTCCCTGGTGGAAGGTCGACTAGCTCGTAAACTCCATGCTCTGGATGGCACGACGCTCATCCTCGCAGGCACCATGCCAAGCATCAGCATCCTGTGATGAGAGAGCTTCCCTCAGTGTGCCCGGGTCAGGCGCCATAAAGGGAGAGCTCTGCGTGGCAAGATCGCATGCCTTAGTGCTAGGTCTGACGACCACAAGATCGGCTGCTGCGTCACAAGCGATGTGGAACTTGCGAGTGACGAGATCGTGTCCTACGGGACACGATGGGTGTACCTCTGTGTGCTCAGTGCGGACACTCAGGCCTAGAGCCTTTGTGTCAGGGTCACCACTCGCGATGCTGCGAGTGGAGCGCCTCGGTTCAGGGACAGACGCTCGCTGGGCTCTGGAGTCTAATGGTCGAAGATGACCGCCAGGCTCACAGGAGTAACCTGGGCTCGAGGGGCGCACCTCAGGCTCTGGAACGGGCACAATCACAGTCTGGGAGAGCTGAGGCAAGGGAGCTGGTCATGCCGTGCGAGGAGATGCGTGTGTGGGAGACACACGACTCGGTGTGACAGTAGGGGCAGGTGAGGCAAGGCCACACACAGAGGCAGGAGTGGCGGCGGACACAGGAGTACGCACAGGTGTAGGATCATGGGTACCTGAGGGAGGCGAGGGAACCGGGGTAGAAGCCCGTGGTTGTAGAGAGGTCTCTGGGCCGACAGCGATGATCGCTGGGTCATCAAGAGTCGGAGACCGTGAAGTGGATGGAGCTCGAATAGACGCATCAGCCTGGCGAGGGCTGCTTGCAGGCGAAGACTCCCCCATCCACCGAGAAACCTCATACGTAGGGATATGCGTGACAGACAGCTACGTAATTGACGTCATATCACTGTAGGTGAGGGACTAGAAGAAAAGCGCGTCGCTTGACTCAACAATGTGAAGACGGGTAGTGTCCCAAAAGCGCCAGGCCTTCGATCGCGGAGAGATGCCTAGAAAGGCACACAAGCAACCCCGCGGTGAGACCTTGGACCATTGCTGGTCCTCGGTGTACCACACGCAAGCCAAGGATCCCCAGACACGAGCGAGACAAAGGTCAGCACGGTGGCCAAACCAGAGCTCATACGGTGTAACGTGGTCCGGAAGGGGACCGTGCGGGAGGCGGTTCTAGACCAAAGTCATGTAGGCAAAGCCCTGAAAAGCGAAGGACTCTGGGAGACCGTACTCAGACTGTATAGCGCAAACCGCATCCTCCATGGTGCGATACCAACGCTGAAAAACACGACTCTGCTGAGGAGTAGCAGGAGCGGAGACCTCGTGAAAAATCCCGTGCTCAGCGATGAAGCTATCCATCTCGCCTAGAAACTTGCCGCCAAGATCCGAGCGGAAGGTGTGCACTGTGTAGCGAGACTGACGCTCAGCCATCACCAGCCAGAGGCGAATCGCGAGAGCGGGGTCACTCTTCTGGCGCATGTTGTAAACCCACCGCATCTGGGTGAAATCATCCGTCAGAGTCAGGATGTATTGACCCCTATCGGACAAGGACTCGACAAGAAGAGGACCAAGAAGGTCCGAATGGAGTAACTCGAGAGGGCGAAGTGCGAGAGAATGAGAGTCAAGGTAAGTGCAGCGATGCATCTTGCCCTGGGCATGGAAGAGACAGTCGGTCTTGGGCGGCTTCTCGAAAGAAGCCGCATCAAGACCGAGAGCGGGCTGTGTCTGAATGAGCTTTGACACAGTGTCGGAGCCCACATGACACAGACGGCGATGAAGCAATCGCTGGTGCTCAGGAGATAGGACACCAATGATAAAAACACGAGCTGAAGGAGAAGGGGAGCAAGGAGCAGAAGTCCGGGAGACACGGTACAGGTCATCCACAACAGAGGCACGCAGAACCACGCTGCGAGTGTCAATGGCAGTCACACTTGTGGACTCGGCAGTATGCTCCACAAAGAGTCCCATCAGTGTGCAAGCACGTACAGAAAGCAAACTGAGCTCAAGATCAGGCACATACTGCACCTCGGAGAGATACAAGGGGCCAGACGGACCATTGAAATGCACGACCCCAACACCCTGGACTCGCAAGGACTGACCAAAGCCTGTGCGGACGGAACGAACAGACGCAACAGAGCCAAGAACATTGAATTCACTATGACGACACGTCATGTGATGAGTAGCATCGGAATCGATGATCCAAGAGCCACCTGAATCACGACTAGAGGACGTCACTGTACAATGGGCAATGGAACACTCGGCCTCAAACGGACGCTGGGCAGCAGGTGGGGAGAAACGACGAACGGCACAAAGGTGAGACTGATGAACCCAATATGTACAGTCAAGTCCATCATCATCACATGCCGACTGTGCCCCCCCACATGAGTCATCCCGAGCCACAAGAACAGACGGACCGACAGTCTGTGAATCACTCGGCTGTGACAACACACTCGCACCTCCCTGAAAGCAAAGCACCAGAAGGTGTCAGAGCTCGGCGATGGTGCGATTGCGTGGATCCAGATCACTACTACTCGTCGGTGGAGAAGCACGATCGGCTGCAGTCGTGGCCACCACGCGTCCGGAGGATGGCGAGGATGACGTGCTAGACATGGAACAAAGAGCGTGTGCAGCCTGGAGCCCACAAGTAATCCGCGCCCAATCGAGCGGCTGCTGGCACTCGGTGTAGCGATGGACGCGTCCACAGTTGTAGCAGTGAACGGAACGTCCACTGCTACCACTGGAGGGCGACTGCTGCTGTGACTGCTGCTGACCTGGTCTCCGCTTCCCTTTCTTTTTCTTCCCCTCAGCAGCTGCTGCAATACCCTATGTTCGAGTGGGTGTGGGCGGGGCCGAAGAGGAGGAAGACGAGAACATGATGGAGGATGAAGAAGGAGACTACAGGAGGGATGATGGTAGTGATGCGATGACTGCTACAGCAAGGGAAGTCTCCTGATGGGCCACGGCTGCCTCGCGGCCTGAGGTCACCTGGAGGAAGAGCTGATGCGCCCAAGGGAGAAGCTACAAAGTGGTTGAAAAGGGCGCGAGGACAGCGTCGCTATACCGTGTGAAGATGTCAGTATACTCAAGGCAAACTCCGAGCATCATCGTACAGAGCGCCCACAGTTGTGTGCCTCCGGAAGTCCCAAGGCGTGTGTAGATGCGCATGGCGCGTCGCCAGTAATCAGCTACAGGCTCTGCTGGCCCCTGACGGAGAGAGGAAAAGGCACGAATGTGTGCTGCACGGGTGGCGTGCGTCTCTGTAGCCAGCAGGGATAACCAACCGCCGCGTGGGTCGACGCCCGTGCCTGTGTCGAGCTTTCCAAGGAAGGGGTGGAAGTCGACGACGGTCTCAAGTGGCATGGCATAGAGGAGTCCGCGCATCGCCATGGCTGCTGTCAGCACCTGTGCTGGGTCTGTAGGCCGATACGGGCTATGGTAGTAGGGCCACACACCCTTTAAAGTAGCCCAGACCTGAAAAAGGATCTCCCATAAGTCGAAGCCATCCTCAGTGGTGTACCGTGGAGTTGGTGTCTCAAAGTCCTTGGGTTGCCGCTCCCTGGGGAGAGCAACCACAGGCCAAAGAGGACGAGAGACGAGGATAACTCCTCGAAGGGGATAGTCACAAGGAAAGCCGGCTGATGATCGCACCGTAGGAATCCAAGGAGATCTGATGCCCGTCTGCAGCTGATGGAGGTGCTCCTGAAGAACTCGAATCTCATGGTCCGGAGAGTCATCTGGCATGCTTGGCATGAATGGCTCATCATCGAATAAGTCAGGAGGTGGTAGGTCAGGTTGAGCTCCTGTAACGGGTGCCTGAGCTGACTGCTGTGTAGAGACCGCGACGCCGGCAGCTCCCTCAGAAAACTACCATGGGACTGTGGAGTGGCCACGCAAAAGCTTAGTCAGCGTACAGATGGCATCAGTCTGCTCCTCCTGTAGGCGACACACCTCAACCTGCTGTCTCCGCAGATCCTCAATGGCCTGCGAGCGTGGGCTCAGTGTCCCAGAAGAGGAGGAGGAGGGATCACCTGTCGCCTTCTCCTTGTTGTCCAACGGGTCCATGTCGCCTCTCAATATGGGTTGACAGGTCAAGTTTGTTGGATTTCAAAGGCGTCTGCGTTTCTCAAGAATTTGAGACGCTGGAAATTTTTTATTGTTAGGCCAAAAATTTGGCTGAGTATCGTGCTGACGTCAGCAGGTGGTTGCTGATGTCAGCACGACCTGATGACGTCAGCAGGCAAAAATGCTAACATCGGCTCGACTCCTCCCTTTTTTGTTTTTTCTCTCGTGGTTTTGCGCGAATGTGCGCCGCTCTGCGGTGGCTGCGCGGCGGCTGCGTAGCAGCTTCCGCTCAGCTGCTGTTGCACTTGCGATGTCAGCTGCAACAACAGCTATGTGGCTCCGTGCGCAGCAGTGGCAGTAGCGACTGCGCAATGCCGCTACTACTGCAGCTATGCGCTGCGGCTGCTACTCGCTGCTGTCGCCGCGCGCTGTCGCTGCTGCTGCTGTTGTTGCGTTGCTGCTGCTGCTGTTGCTGCAACTGCTGCTGCTGTGCAATTGCCGCCGCAGCTGCCGCTGCTGCTGCGCCGCTGTTGCTGCTGCTGCTGGTCTGGTGTTGCCGCCGCAGCCGCTGCTCGCTACTACTACCGCGGCCGCCGCTACGGCTGCGGACAGCGGTTACACTCGCTACAGTCGCCACACGCTGCTGTAGCTACTGCTACGGCGCTGCTGCTGCTGCTGCTCTGCTGCTATGCTGTTGCTGGCACGGTGGCAACGCCGCTGCTACGGTTTCACGTGACCGGTGTGGGCTGCGTCGACGGCGACCGGCTGTCTTCGACAAGCCCCAGTAGATCTGTTGCAGCGGTGACTCATTGCTGCTGCTCTGTTGCGTCTCTGCTGTGCAGCTCAGTGACAATTGTCTCACTGCTCTGATACCAAGAGAAGATGCAAGGAAGCTTCCTAGCAACACTACCGTTGACCAGGCGTCAGTGCCTGATCAGACGGTGATGACAGTCACAGGTCGTGCACGCAACGACAAGAGTTTGGCTAGGGGACACAAGGCAAAGTGTCTGAATGCTTCAATACAATTTGCAGAGAGAAATGACAAATGACAGATGCATGGCATAAGTACCTGCCGCGGAGCACGGTGGGTGTCGCATGCGGCAGTGCAAAATCTGTCCTAAAACCGGCCCAAAACCATTGTTTCGGTCAGAACGCTAGGTCGTCTGAACCTAGAGGTGCAGAATCAGAAGTCGAACGCTACGACTGGCCACATGCATGCATCCGGCATCGAACGGTGGACACACAATGCAAAACATGCAAATCGGGCCCACGGTCAGACCACCGATAAAGTCCTGCGTGCCGCAGAAACACTGTTGGAAGTCCCGGGTAGCGTCCAGAGCTCTGGAACGGTTGTCGGTCAGCTCCGAGCTGGAACTCCGCCGCTAGATGACGCACCGGTACCGCCTGGGTCCCCATCAGGGATCTGCACATGTATGGACACGACCGAGTGGTCAAAGTAAACTGTACAGGTCGACAGGAACGTCACAAATGACAACAAAATGGAGTACATCATTGTGTCAATATGTAGACTGATGTTGTGACATGCATTCATATTGATAAATGATAATTGCTCATTTCATAACATTGATATAATACATCATTTATAGGATTTAATAGCTTTATGTATGAATGTTTGGTGATACATATTGTATCAGACACATTAGTTTGATTACATTATTATATTAGGGTTTTATGAATTAGTTTTAGAGAGTTCAATAGGTTTATGTAACTCTTTAGCAATTTTTTACTTTATTTTGGAAAATTTTCATAATGTTTTTGTTCTTTTATGTGATGTTTTTTTTCAACGAAACGAGTCCCCCTATGTTTACATTTTAACATGGGTGGTTGTGTAGCCATGTGTCCGCCCTGGAAGTTTCGTTACGCTTATCTTGAGGGTAGAACACATGTAGTGTTTCTTTGATAGTTGATCTGATAAGGAGGATACCGAGAGGGACATCTTTCGCGGAATTCGTGACTTTGCAAGCGAGGATCCTGCAGTCTCGCGGTGTGTCGATTGGAGGTGGGGGGTTGGGGGATGACTTGTGCGCAACCCTTCGCGATCGTGGGTGTAGTATCCCCCCCCC
>SZWC01003496.1:140967-153614 GCA_023375785.1 Penium margaritaceum
TTGTGTCTGGATGGTTCGTGGAAGGCACCAAGATTGTGAAGAAGCAGTACGAAGGTGCCGTTATTGCGGCGATTGCATCTGCACCGTCGGCGCCTGTCAGTGAAAAAAAGAGGAAACATGGATGCCGGGGCAAGCGGGCTTGGCTGTCCGAGCATCCTGAGATCGTCGATGCAATTCGATCGACGCCTGAGAATGCTCGCGCAGCCGGTCACGCGTTGAACTCGAAAGTGATTCGCCGTGAGATCCGCAGTGATCTTGCACGTCATGCTCCCGACCAGCTTGAACTACTCGGGCGTTTTGCGTTTTCACGTTCGTGGGTGAGGAAGTTTGTGAAAAAAGAAATGGGATGGTCGTAGAGGAGTGGAGCAACTGTCGCTCAAAAACCGCCGGCCGACTACGAGAACAATATTCTGACATTCCACCGTCGTGCAGCCTGCATGGCCACATTGTACGGCATCAAGCTCTTCCTCGTCATCAGCGGCGACCACACCTCCATCGAGCTGCTTCCAATTGCCGGGCACACGTACGCACCAAAGGGCAGGTACGAGATCGGCATCGTGGGGCTGGAGGACAAGTGTGCGATCACCGCGCTTGTTTCCTCTTCCATGACCGGCGAGTTGTTGTCGATGCAGCTGATTTTTGGTGGTAAGACAGCCAGGTCGGTGCCACATGGAGAAAAAGCCGAGCGCGTGCTCCAAGAGGGGTGGAACCTGACGTGTACTCCTACTCACTGGGCGAACGCGAACACCACAAAGGAATGGGTTCGCACGATCATCGTCCCGTACTACAAGCGGACCTGTGCGGCGCTCGATGTCCGCGAGGGTGAGGAGAACCTTCTTCTCGTGCTCGACACCTGGTGTCCGCACTGCAGCGCGACTTTTCAGCTTTAGCTCAAGGACAACTTCCGTTTCATCCATATGGCGTACATCCCTACTGGATGCACCGGTAGGGCACAGCCGGCTGATGTCGGCATCATCCGTCCGCTAAACAAGAAGTTCGAGGAATATTTTGCATCATGGGGTGCGGAGCGTAGTCGTGAGGGTCGGAGCATGCACATAGGCATGAAAGAGGTGAAGGAGGAGGCATGTGGATGGTTTTTGAAGGCTTGGGAGTACATCCGCAATGAGGAGCCCTTGATGAAGAATGCATGGGCCAAATCGGGGTTCACGAGGGTGTTTGATTCATCATTCCAGCGTGCCGCAGCACCATATGCCGGTGAAATCCTGTTCCACGATGAGGAGGTGGAGGAGGAGGATGAGGTGGCGTAGAATCTTGTGTTGTTGTCGTGTAGTGAAATAAATTCATTTTCTCCAACTCTGACTCCGCACGTTGAATCTCACAAGTTGAATGTTTGCACGTTCGTAATCCGAGACCACGAGGACGTGTACAAAACTTGCCGAATGCATTTTACGAAGCAATGGACGTACTATTGTGGAAAAAAATACACGAGGATAGACAGGATGTCAAGTAGAACCCAGAAAATCATTTTGCATGCATGACCCCTTACATTCGACTATTCCACATCAAAATTAATTTGGTGAACCGTTGATTTTGATTGTACGGATTTTTTGACACATTTCGACGGGCGAAAAAACCATTTATATCGAAATCAAGGATCAGTAGGGTATCTTCGATTACGTACTCATTGTCCTGGTCCATTTGTACAGGATGTGGGAGTCCGACGTCTTGGCCGGGGAAGTCTGTGCTGGGGTTGTTGGCCTGAGAGTGAGTGTGCACCCTTGAGGGTCTCTAATAATGGTTGGGTCACACCACCAACTATTTTTGAACAGACTGGAAGTATGGAGGCAACTAGTTCGAAGGATGGCAGAAAACTGGTCAGAGAGTGTGGCAATCGTTTTGGCCTCAATTGACTACAAATGAACTCTTTTTCAACGCTCACAAGTAATGGAACTTTATAGCCATTGATCTAAGGTTTCCAGAACACCGAAGTATGCTAGATTTGAAGCTTCCTAGTAGATTTTGTGACTTCCATACTGTCCCTTGGTAGGCTGTCCTTTTCCCACCTAAGAAGGCATCCCTTTCCTCCTCCAGAAGCTTTGCCTCTTCCTAGATTCCTCTGTTTGATTCCAGTAAGGTATCCAGAAGATGAAGAAACCTAGCTACCTTTTTTAGAAGGTGAGGCACCTTCCTAGACCCTCACCTAGCAATTTTGAAACTCAAAAAGGAACTCTAGAAGTTGAGCTAGCTTCTTGGCACCCATTTTCCACCTCCCTTGAGGCACGGCAGCAATTCATGTTCAGACGCGTGAACTCGGGCCCTCGCATCTAGAGATAGACACCATTTACCACGAGGCCACTTGGGCTTGTCTTTTTGGTGTTCCTTTATAGAGTCACTCCTGCCATGGTGAGGGGCACAACTCCAACAATCTCCCCCTTGTGCATCACCCATGGCAACTGTCCATGCTTAACATGCAACTCAAGAGCCGTTCTCCTCGTGGGAGGCAAGCTCATGTTTTATTGCTCCCTCCTACTCAGCCCTATCCTTCTACTGCAGTGCCTCCTTCAGGCTCCTCTTGCGTGAAGAAGGCTTGTGCAAAACCTGTCCAAATGCCATTATCGGCATCATACCTCCTCGTCCTTCTTCGTACATGGCTCCTCGTTTGGGGTTGTTGAGGTGGTTGTTGTTGCTACTGTTCCCTCTCGGCGCCATCCTCTCCAAGTGCCTAACCCCCCTCTATTGGAGATCTTGGAGACACTTGCTGGCTCCTTGCCTCCTGGTCTTACTCTAGTGCTCCGGAATCCTCATCCAAACTGGTCGGAGAAGCCGCTCGCCCATTTCTTGGATGATCCTCTCCGATTGGAGCTGCTGCGAGGGCGTCACTCTCATTCACGTCCTCCGGTGTCTCTCCCTGAAGGAGTGGCATCCACTCCCCCCTCGTGGAGAGACCTGCCTCCTTCTCTATCCAACGGCTTTTCTCGTCGAATGTGACATTGCGACTCCACACAATCTGCTGCCTCCAGGGGTCAAAGAGCCGGTACGCCTTGCTTCTACTCTCATAACCAAGGAAAAAACACCGATGGGTACGTGGGTCCACTTTTCTCCGTCCCTCACGTGCCTACACCACCGCATGTGCAACATAACCAAATGAGCGGAGGTGACCCACCGTCGGCTTCCTCTTGCTCCACACCTCTTCTTGCGTCTTCCATGCCTTGCTCTCCTTGTCCCTCAATGGCTTGGTCAGTATAAGATTCATGATGTACACCGCTGTTCGTGCTACCTCCGCCCAATACCATTATGTAAGGCTTGCGTCGCTCAACATGTATCACATCGTGTTAAGGATTGTGTGATTCGCTCTCTCTGCGACTCCATTGTGCTGCGAGGAGTGTGCAGTTATTTTCTACCACTCAATCCCCTTGCTCTTCATCCACCCAAGGCAGCACACATGTTTACCGCTGTTGTCACTCTAGAACACCTTCACCTTCAACTACGTTTGCCGCTCCACATCAGCCACATAGTCTTGCATGCATGCAAGGACCTCGCTCTTCCGCTTCATGGGATAGAGGTAGAATTTGCGCCTGTGGTCGTCGATGAAGGCGAGGAAGTAGAAAGCTCCACTGATGGAGCTCTCAAGTGGTCTACACACATCTGTGTATACCACTCTCAGTTTCACTAATGCACGTGTCCCCATTGCCACAAACTGCTGCCGTGTTGCTTTGCCAATAACGCATGGCTCGCATACGGTCTCCTTGGTTGTATCAAGGCCCCTGATTTAGAGACCCTACACCACCTCTCTCTTTGCCATCACTTTCACCGTCGATGCAGAAGTAAAGTAAAGTCGGCGGTGTCACAGGTCCATGTCTCCTTCATCCTTTGTTGCAAGATTGGTGGTGTTGGACCTCGTCCGGCTGCTAAGGATCTTGGCGCGTTGCAGGTACAAGGTGTCCTCCCTCTTGGCACGCGCAATCACTTCAGATTTGCCCTCATTGTAGATGACGGCTTCCTTCTTCATGAAGAGCACCTCAAGTCCCTTGTCAATGAGGCGGCTGAAGGAGAGCAGGTTTGCCCCAAATTTGGGCATGTGGAGCACACCGTGGATTGTGCTTGTGACAGATTTTCCATCAACCATTGACTCAATGCAAACACTCCTTTCATCGTCAGCCTCCTCAGTTTTTCCATTGGCCAACATCATGCGTCTCTTTGAGGCACCGTAGGTGACAAATGCCACCCTGTTGCATTGGGTGTGGCGGTCTGATCCAGGGTCAAGGATAGCAACTCCCAAATCCTTCAAGTTGGTGGAGTTGTATGCCATGAGAGCCTGCTCATCCTTCTTTCTGCCCCGCTTCGACCGATCTGGTTTCTTCTTGGGACAGTTGCGCGCATAGTGGCCCTCCTTGCTGTAGTTGAAGTACTCCCCCTTCTTGTCACCCTTCTTGGTGCTCTGCTTGGCACCCCTCAACTTGTAGCCTCAGACTCTACTCTGAGGATGAATTGTGTAAGTACAACTTGATGATGCTACACTCTGTTGACCGCCATGCCGCATCCACTCATTGCGGACGTACTCAGCAACCTTTGGGTACTTCAGCTCTTTGGAAGGCCAGCCACCAAGGACTGTGATCATGGGACTCTGACTGTTCGGCAAGGCTAGGAGGAGAATCGTAGCTTGCAACTGAGAGTCGACCTCCTAGCTAGTAGCCACGCACTCCGTTGGGAGTGAATCAATCTGCTGCATGATCTCTAGGACATTGTCGCCTTCATTGGCTCGAAGGGTGACGAGCCATTTGAAGATGAAGAGCTGATTGGCGAGGTTGCTTAACTGGTAGATGGAGCAGAGTTTCGATCATGCTTCTGCGGCCAAGGTGCATCCTTGGATGTACCCAAGTTGTGGCACTCATAACGCGGAGACAAGGAGCGCCAATGCATTTTTGTTGTGCTTCTTTTATGCCTCTTTCACCTCAGCAATTGTAGTCTCTGGCGGAAGAGCCTCATCACCCTTCACGAGCTCAAGCAATCCCTTGTCATTGAGGAAGACCTCAAACTGCCACCTCTACAAGGCGAAGCCTGTCCCATCAAACTTAATGACAGAGCGGCTGCTCTCTTGCTCCTTGGAGGCCATGTCCTGATCGAGGAAGCGTGAACACAAGCTGGCTTGGGAGATTTTAAAGGCGTGGTCCCATAACCCTTTGTTGGCTTGAGGGTGAGTGTGCACCCTGGAGGGTCCCTAACAATGGCTCGTTCACACCACCAACTGTTTTTGGAGAGTCAGAAACTGTGGAGGCAACTGGTTCCAAGGATGGCAGAAAACTGGTCAGAGAGTGTGGCAATAGTTTTGGCCTCAATTGACTGGGAATGAAATATTTTTCAGGGCTCACAAGTAGTGGCATTTTATAGCCACTGATCTAAGCTTTCCAGAACACCAACGTATGCCATGTTTGAAGCCTCCTAGTAGATTCTATGACTTCTAGAGTGTCCCTTGGTTGGCTTTCCTTTTCCCACCTAGGAAGGCATCCCTTCCCTCCTCTAGAAGATTTACCCCTTCCTAGATTCCTCTGTTTGATTCTAGTAGGTGGGAAGGTATCAAAAAAACCAGGACACCTCTAGATGCGTTGTCAACCAAGCAACCTCTTCTAGAAGGTGTGCCACCATCGTGGACCCTTAGCTAGCCTTCTAGAAACTCAAAGAGGAGCTCTAGAGCTAGCTTCCTGGCACCTATTTTCCACCTCCCTTGAGGCAGGGCGGAAATTCATCTTTTGAGATTTGAACGTGGGCCTTTGCCTCTAGAGATAGTCACCACTAGCCATTAGGCTACTTGGGCTTGTCTTTTTGGTGTTCCTTTTTTGAGTCACTCCTGCCATGGTGAGGAGCACAACTCCAAGAGTGGTCTCGTTAGTGCGTGAGCTTGCTGATGTGGAAGATAAGATGAATCGCCATGCCATCGGGTAGGAAAGTCAAGGGACGACTGGATTTTGCATGCACTTGATCTCAAGCGGTCTCAACTAGCGAGGTTTGAGCTTCGTGACGTCCTGTCCGCAGAGTGATATTCGCAGAGCTGAGGAGGACACTTTGCCAATGCTGAACACGTTAGTGCAGCCATGTCGGACGGGTGCTCGTTTCATAGCGGCTTGTGTCTATGCAAGGGTCCACAGTGTTTCCTTCCAGATGCTTGTGAAGTCCCAGTGGTGAATGTCAACCACTGGTATAGTTCCATTTAGATTTCTCAACATGAAAACTCAAGATATACTCTTAGTTTTTCAATCATCCTATACTTGTGTATCATGCTTCTTCAAGTTTTTTTGTAGTCGATGTACGTATTGCACGCAAGCAGATGTAAAATGTTCATCTAACAGTTTCAACATAATGAAATCAAGATCAAAATCAATCTTGAAAGGTTAAAATTAGTTTAGTAGGGCTCTATTCCCATGGCCTAATATTGGCTATGAATTCATTTGTCTCAAAACATGGCATGGAAAAAGTGGAACATGTTGTTATGCCGATGGGCATACACAAGTCTCTAAACACATGAGCGACCTCTTTTTGCTTCGTCGCTCCTGACCTACTTCGTGACTTCGTTGCGGCAGTGTTTTTTTGCTCTCGAGGGGAATTCTACCAGATACTCCGGAACTCCCGCACAATGACGAACACTTTTCGGTCATTTCCTGAACTCAGCGGAACCTACTTGCAGCATCACTCGATACCTCGAGACTATGAGCGACGACCTCTCGAGCGACTTTGACAGATCTCGAGAACCCCAAATCAAACCTTGAAGTCCCCCATCAAACCAACGAGGGACTTCTCGAGTCCACAAATCGGAACACAATGTCGCATCACGCAAACCGTCGAAATGCCAAACGGCTGGACTGAGCCTCATTTTCTCGCTCTCGCCATTTGTATATACACTGTCGAGTTTCGACACTTGTGACAACGAAGTTTACTTTCCACTTCTCCAAAATACCTAACTGACCCCAATCTTGTGAAAAGTGACAAACTCCGATTTCAACTGTGAACCACTTCACTTCCGCCAGCGTAACACTTGGTATCAGAGCGCATCGACCCGGGCGGAGCACAAGATTCATTTCTACATCGACCCGAGACCCGCACGTGTCTTCAAGCGCATCTCCACCGACGAGAAGTTTGCAGACCTTGCAACAAAATCGGCGCACGGAGTGAGCGCACCCGGCAATAAGCAGCGGTAACCGCCGAAGACACCGGCGATGGCGAAACGTACCCCGGGAAGGACCTTCAGCTTCATTGAGGGGGATGAGTGGATGACGGCTGGCCCCTCAACTGGCGCAACCAATTTGGAGGCAAGCGCGCCTGACATGCCCATTCCGCCTGCACCACCGACCAATACAACTCCATCAATGACACAAGACAAGTTCGCGGAGCTGACTGGCCGGCTGGCGCAGATGGAAGCCTTTCAACGAATGCTTGTCGAGTAACTGCAGCAGTACACTACCAAAATCCGCGACTCAAAAGCGCGAGAAGCGGTACTCGCCGATCGACTTCACATCGGCGGATCCTTTATTCATCCAAGGCTTCTTGAGCCGCTCGATCCTCCAAATTCCAATGGACCGATTGTCAAGATCATCCTGACGAGTTCGGAGGTATACTTCACTGCTGCTGGGGCTCACTCCAACGAACAGAAGATGAAACTCGCAGCCTCGCTTCTGCGGGGCACGACTTTAAATTGGTGGGCTGATCTCATGGCCATCCAACGGCAGTAGGCAGCCATATGCGCTGATCCAACGGCTACCACATCGTTAGTATCAGGTGTATCATCTCTCGAGCAGGTTCACCCGACCTGGAAATTGTCAATTACTCCCCCATCCAACTAGCGCGAGTTCACCCAGGCACTCGTTGCTTGCTTTGGCAAGATGAATGAGAAAACAGAGGTTTGCTACCGGCTAGAGTGGTTGAAGCAGCTGTCCAGCGTGGCGGAATACACACGGCGCTTTGTGACATCATCACCGGCAGCAACCTTGCAGAGGATGAACTCTGTTACCATTATAACAACGGCCTCAAACGGGATATTCGCAGAGCACTCGCGATTTATGACATCACCAATGATATGCCGGAGATCATTGCCGTCGCTGAACGCATCGACTTGGACGATTTCAACTCAAAGTTCAAAGAGTCCCACGGCTGGCGCCCAAGGTATCAACCACAGCAGAACAACGGGCATCAGTCACAAAACTTGGAGAACTCGATTGCGATGGAAGTCGACACTGTTGATGAAAAAGGAGATCAACGGACATGGCTACAGCTGCGGAAAGATCACACATATCGCAAGGAACTGCCCCAGACAAAACCAGAGGGGGNGGTTTCCTGAGATCCAAAAAATTGACGAGGGATACGAGGACAACCAGCCTGCGATACAATTGGAAGTGCAACCGAGGGGTTGCAAAAGTTGCAAAATCTTGTCGACGTTACTTGATGGAGGTGCATCTCACAGCTTCATATCTTATCAACTGGTGAAAAAGCTGGGTTTGAAGCACGAACCTGGAGCTTTCAAAGGAAAACCCGTCGACGGACGACTTCGCATTCGCCGACTAAAGCAGCCATTATGACTGCAGATTGGGGATCCACAGGACGTAGCTGTATGGAGATCCTGCCCAATGATTGACTACAAGGTGATTCTCGGGCAAGATTTCCTGTTCAAGAAAAACCGGAGCAGTGGCACTATTTATATAAGAAAGGACGGGCATCAGATCTTCCTGCAACTCGTGCAACAGCCAAAATCCAGTCAACGAACCAAAAACGACAATTGGGTGGCCGAAGGCGACACAACGGTGGCAATAGTAACCGCACGAGCACGACGGCCACCAGCTACGCTGGTCTCGCTCGACGTTGCAAAAAGATACCTGAGGAGAGGAGCCTTGGCGTGGTTGGTCCACGTTGATCTGAGCAGCGCATGTAATGAATCCGTCATCTGAGTTGACACAACAGCCGTATCAGCCTCATCAGCCTCATCGGCGTCGAAGTTTGCAAACGTACCAGAGGAGTTTGCTCCACTTGTAAAAGAGTTCAAAGAAGGTTTTCTCGACCAACTACCGAGCAAAATCCCTCCCAAGCACGACATCGACCACTGAATCAAACTCAAACCCAGCAGCAAACCAACCGTCAAAGGGACCTACCAGATGAGTGATCACAAGCTCACGGACCTCAAGCGATAGCTGGATGACATGCTGACTCAAGGATTCATCCGACCGTCCATCTCTCCGTACACCGCACTGGTACAGTTCGTCAAAAAGAAAACTGGCAAGATGCGGATGTGCGTGGACTAGCGGGCGTTGAACGACATTACAATCAAGAACCGCTACCCTCTACCTCGGGCAAACGAGCTCTTCGACCAACTACGTGGAGCAAAGATTTTTAGCAAAATCTACCTACGGAGCGGCTACCACCAAATTCGTATCACCGACGAGGATGTTGCAATAACTGCCTTTCAAACGCAATGTGGGCACTTTGAGTTCAAAATTATGCCATTTGGACTCACAAACACCCCTGCGACATTCATGGCAGCGATGAACAACATTTTTCGTCCATACCTTGACAACTTTGTCGTGGTATACCTCAACGACATCCTCATGTACAGCCAAACCTCGGAGGAACATCGACGACATCTCCGACGGGTGCTAGAGGTCCTTCAATTGGAGGAGTTCTATGGGAAGCTCACGAAGTGTGACTTTGGTCAACGGTCAGTCGAGTTTCTCAGTCATATCATCTGCGGTGGACGGATATCCATGGATATGAAAAAATATATCCGCGGTGGCGGAATGGCCAGCTCCAACAAAAGTGGGTGACGTACAAGTTTTTTTTGGGGATTTTGCATCTATTATAAAAGGTTCATGAAGGATTATGCTCGAGTGTCACCGCCTCTTTCCACCTCACCCGCAAATATTGCGAGTGGATTTGGGGAGACAGCGAACAAGTAGCTTATATGTTTTTACGTAAAGCTCTGACCTCGGCACCAACCCTTCGATTAGCAGATCCAATGGCTGGCTACATCTTGGCCACGGACGCCTCCGATCGAGCAATCAGGGCCGTCCTCCTACAAGAGAACGGAGGAGGAGAACATTCCATCACGTACATGTCACTGAAGCTTCACGGAGCGGAGCTCAACTACGCCATCCATGAGAAGGAAGTTATTGCGGTTATTCACCCCTTCAAAATCTGGCGCTGCTATTTAGAGTGCCGCAAATGTGTGGTTCGAGTAGCGTCCCTGACCCCGCAGCGGCGTGGCATATCCTCATGTGCCCTCATCGCCTGTCTAATATGGCAGAGACCAGCCGCCTGCTTCGGGAGTTCAACTCCCTCCATATGGGGAAGACCAAGACGGTCACCTCCTATTGACAGCAGGTGAAGGACATCCTTTGCCGCCTAGGAGAAACTACACTTACCCCTCTATCCGCGTTCCTCACCATCAAGCAAGGCGCAATCGATGTGTTTGTTGACGTCTTTGTCCACTACACCCAGGACATCCTCGCCGTAATGGCTGCCCAGGGCACCCTCATGCCGTCAGCGTACAAGATCTTTCTCCGCATTTAGGAGGCTCGTCAAGAGTCTCGCATCCAACGCCTGGAAGCCCTCGCCTCTCCTGCCGTCATCTCGATGGATGTTGCCGCCCCCGCAGTAGCTGCATCCTCCGGCGCCTCATCATCGAGCATGAAGAAACGTAAGGGCAAAAATGGCAAAGGCCCAAAGCAGCAGTCGCGCAGATCTAGTAGCGGCAGCTTGGACTGCTACAACTGTGGCCAGCCACAACACGGGTGGTACACGTATTTTCTCCCGACACACGAGGCGCGTCTCCTTGCCACCATGCGTCACCAGCGCGAGCGAGGCCTCGCCACCGCTGCCGTGACTGTCGCTGCTCCTGCTGTTTCCTAACCGCCCACTCCGACAGCTCCACCGCCACATCATCCGCAACGGTTCGTGCCCGCTCTTCTGGTGCCTCCCTCCTCCTTCTTGCACTCCTGTGCAGTCACGCTCTAGTTGATCTACTCCATTGGGCCTTGCACTCGCGAGCGTCAGCTAGAGCAGTTCATCGCACTCCACCTTGGACTGCCTCGCCCTCCTCCCTAGGGAAGTACAAGTTGCATCGTCACTCGTCATCTTGCCCTGCCCTGCATGACAGAGTCTGAGCTGCGGTCGTGCCCTGCACCTTTGTCCATTCCATTCTCTAACGCGCCCTTCCCACCTACTCCTATTCCTGATGATGTTGCATGGCTAGATGTCCCATTTTGCACCCCCATCCACCGCATCCGCGTCCCTTGTTTAGTGCCATGTCACTGTTAGCAACCCGAAGACACGTGTGCAGGAGCCGGCCAATACTTGGATCATCGACTCCGGGGCCACACATCACATGACGACCTTGCAAGAGACCTTCATTTTCTTTGGCCCCGTTATCGATGTCTCTGGGGTGCGGACTGGCTGTGGTTAGGTTTGACTCGTTCACGGCATCGGTGTTGTTTGTTTCCGAGGCCCTGCTAGGGATGTCTTTGTGACTGATGTCCTTTTTGTTCCTGATCTTGAGCTTAGCATCCTATCCGTCACTGCCCTTGACCGCATGAGCATGGACGTACTACAGTCGCGTGGTGTTGGCATTGTGTGGTTGCGTCCGTTTGGTCGTGTCGTCTCGCATGCCACAACCCATGGCAACTTGTGGCACGTGTCGCGGTTGTCCGCTTCTCTATCCGTCCCCTCCCCATCACCCGACACAGGCCATGTGTTTTTTACCAGCACACTCTCGTCGCAGCACACACGTCTCCTCCATCGCCGCCTTTGACATGTCCACTCTACCGCTGTCTATACCATGCTCCGTACGTGGCCTGCCACAGGCCTTGACCCAGCCTCCTTTCCACTTTTGTGTCCCACGGAGTGCATTGAGTGCACTTAGGAGAAGATGCGTTGGTCCACCTACCCCCCGTCCTCCTCACGTGCATACGCACCGCTGGACATGGTCCACTCCGATGTCATTGGTCCCCTTCTGACTGAGGTTGCGAGGAGCAAGGATGCCATGTCCTGACCCTAACCAATGACTACTCTTGCTACCGCAGGGTCTTCTGTCTTTGAAATAAGAGCAACGCTGTCCCCAACGTTCATGACTGGCTAGTCCATGCTCAGCGCAAGTGTGGTTGCCATCTCCGTCGGTTCCGCTCCGATCACGGTGGCAAGTTTCAAGGGAAGACCACACTCTTCCTTGCCTCCCGTGGCATCCGCCATGAGACATCCAGTGCCTTACATGCAAGCCCAAAACCGCATCTGGAAGCGGTGGAACCGCACCATGGCCGACGCTCTCCGCACCATGCGCGTCGAGTCTTGTCTTTCCGGTGGCTTCTACTTCAAAGTCATGATGTATATGACATGGGTCTTGAACCGGATTCCCCACTGACCTCTTACCCTTCAGTCCATATCATACCAACACTGGTGTGGAGAGCGCGCCGATCTCCAGCCGCCTTATGTGTGGGACTGCGTGGCCATCATGTGGGTACCTACCCCACACCAAGGCGGCAAGCTTAAGCCACACGGTCATCCCTGTACCTTCCTTGGTGTCTCCTGTCTGTCCGTGCGTGCGTGCATGCTTGTGTGTGTGCGTGTGTGTGTGCGTGCATGCGTGCGTGCATGCATGCATGCGTGCGTGCGTGCGTGCGTGCGTGTGTGTGTGTGTGTGTGTGTGTGTGTGTGTGTTT
>SZWC01003497.1:0-23094 GCA_023375785.1 Penium margaritaceum
TACATATACATATACATATACATATACATATACATATACATATACATATACATATACATATACATATACATATACATATACATATACGTATACATATACATATACATATACAGATACATATACATATCCATATGCATATACATGTACATATACATTTAGATATAGGTATAGATATAGATACACATATGGAGAAACATGTAGATATAGATCTATGTAGATAAAGCATAAATCTGATAGCCACCTTGTTACCAATCCCAAATGTAATTATTTTACCAACATTTCTCCAGAAATGTTTCTCCGGAAGCATAAGCTTGAATGGTGGAATGGCAAAAAAATGAGTCAAACATTTTCACGTATAGCTCAAATTCTGTTTGCTTTTGATTCACTTGTCTCTTAAAGCATTCATATGTCAAAGCACAAAAAATTCTAGTCATATCATGAAGTGCATGGCATTACACCCTAGTATTCACCATTAATGATAATTTTCCATAAAGAATAGTAATGTTTGTCCCAACACAATTAGTATCATAATTTTGTACACAATTTTCTTTCAGTACAAAGTTTCATAATGAAAACATTGAAATGTTGCAAATTTTTTTACATTGTTAAAGTAGTTCTCTGCCCCCCCTTTGTTGCCTTTCCTAAAACTATTTTCTGAACATGTCATCTCTTTTTTTTCCAAAACCATTTTATTTATCATTTGACATCATATCCGGGGATCACTTCAAGAAATGACAATGGACACATCTCTTAAAAAGATAATGTTTATGATGCACTGATTAGTAGTCGTATGTGTTGGCCCTTTCAAGTAAAAGGGGTATTTTGCATCAACACCAAAGCCCATTTGGCCTTGGAAACATGCACCATTGCGAATATCACAAAACATCTTTATCATTTTCATATGGATGAAGGAGAGAATGCAGAAAACACATAAGATAGGGATGAAATCATCCATAAACTATGCCTGGTATGCATTTTATTCATATGTAAAAAACAAGACAAGTTGATTTTGAGGGAGATTTTGATGGAATTATGGCCAAATATGTGATCATTCATGATGTTGATACTCTTCAAAAGTAGGAAAAAACGTGCTTCCTTATTGTGTACTTCTATTATTGTAGACAACGTCCAATGCATGCAACCAGAAATGAACTACCTCCATGGATTAGTTTGCAATTGGTCAGCCCTTTTCCATTCATGTGAATTTTATGTGCCATGGTGGTTCCCTCCATAATGCCATGTCTTTCCACTGTCAAACCTATCATTACCCATTTGTACGACCCATTCATCCACAATTTTCTCTAGTAAAATACCACATAGAGTCCCTAAAAGTTATGAGGAAGGTTCTTAAGCTAAGCTATGCACGCTCTGAGGTTATTGGCAGTGCCTGATGACAAACACAAAAAAAGCACATTGTGCCACATGTTCAAGGCATTTATTAAAGTATCTTTAAAGTTTTCAAACACTTGGGGAAAAAGGTTATGGGTTATGTGTGTATTAGGTTTTTTGTAACCAAGGGGTCGCATTCTATAATGTTATCAAGTGAAATTTTCTTTCCATTTTGCGTGACCACAAGATTGATACCGTTGACAAATTCTAGGTCAATTGTTTTTTCCACCAAAGCTTCTCTTCATGATTTTTAAGGAGCATCTTTTGAAGGCATGGCAATGTTGCCGATTTGAAAAGCAAAATCCTTCAAATTACTTGAAGATATGTGCACACACCATCCCTTCGACAACTGCTGACAACAATAATTTACATGAGATTTCCTCCTTTTTAGTTTTGAATTCAAGCCACAATGACATGCACCTGTTACTTGCTTCATGGTCCACATGGTGAAGGTGCGCAGGAAAGAGGAGAAAATGAAAACTATGTAGCTAGTAGCCTATGTAATGCATTATGATGTTCTAATTTTCCAAGTCATTTAGAAAGAACGACTAAGCTATGTCATCCTTGTGATCCTTGATGTGACATACCCATTAAATCATTTGTATGGAATTTTTCACACATCATTAACCAATAGGAATGCATACAAAAACAAAATGATGGATCAACATGGCTTTACAACCACAAAACTACATGAACAATGTGTTTGCTTATCCTTCACATGTGGCTTCTGTGGGTGTTTGCGAACTTGCATGTAAGGTTGCTTGAGTGTTCCCCTAATGAACAACTCTAGTACATTGCAAAACGTTTCATTGTAGTGTGAAAACTAGCAACAATTGGTCTTCAATATCCATTTCATGGAGAGGTGAGTGAGTCCTTCACGTTTTGGGGTGTAAAGAAGCATGAGGATGCCATGAATGTCAACCTCCCATGTGTACCATGAAAGACAGTATGATGAGGTGGATGTTCAAAGGGTAAGGTTCCCTACATAAAATCCTAAAGATTCTCTTTAACGCATGGTGTTATAGTGTTACAAAGAAATAGTATGACATGATATCAAAACATGGCATTTGAAAGGATGTTGTCATTCAAGTGACGAAGTCAAATAATATGGGGTAGGATGCGAACCTAGTTATAAGTTGATCCATGCACTCTACCATGAGAAACAGGTTTCCCTCTGCACATGATAACATTTCTCCATCTTTTGTAGTATTGCTTCTCTATTCTCTTGTCTTATGCAATCTTGGTTGCCCATTTCCTCATAGCTATGAAAAGTTATCAGGACATTGCGAAACAGTGTTGAACTTAGATTATAACTAAACATGAAAAGATGCTTTTCTCACCTAAAAACACTTTCACAGAATTAAATATACATATTATTGATCATTCATTGTGTTTTAGCGCACGAAAGAAACAAATCATTCAGGCAAAAATAGAGGAAATGCAATAATGTGAGATGTGAATTAAGCCCAAAATGAAAAGGATTTTTATTTTTTAGGATAAACATGTTTCTTGATAAAACACATTTATCGTTGAAGATACAAAATTAAACATGTAAAAATAGAGGCTTACATTTATGATGATATGAAAATTTAATTACAAACGTGAATAGAGATTATAATCTATAGATGTATGTCAGAGTTGATATTGAAATATGTGTCTAGATCTTGATTTGGAAAAATATTCATTGTTAGATGTTTTCATATTTATTGGTGTAAAATTATCGTTTAGAATATGGAACCGTCCTCTCAATTTATATAATACAAGATGTTCTGATAATTATTTCTTAAAAAATATATTTTTTAATGTAAAACAACATTTAACTTGACACTGAATCTCTTTTTCATCATGTTAAAATTTATTAAAAGAATGGAATTCATATATTTTTTTACTCAAAGTTATGTGCATTTATTTATTCATGAAATAAATGTTTCCTTTTTCATGATTTTTATTTGAAACGTTATTAAATGCACAATAAATCACTTTGTGATTTCTAAAACATTTCTCTTTGTATGCATTCGACATACATCCTTTATTTTTCTTCAGATGAGCATCCATTTTAGTGTGAAAAGGTTTCAGTTTTTCGGTTGAAATTGAACTTTGAAACTAATAATGTAACAATTGTTGGGGCTCACCCATAGTTCTAATTCATTTCAACGAATAATGGTAACGTTTTCATGATAAGTAAACATGTTTCCTGAACGAAAACAAGTAAGTTATTGATTGACACATTATATCTCATTTAGTAAGTTCATTTAAAGTATCACTTGGGCATACATTCGTTTTTTTGTTGATTTATTGGATTTTTCAGGTCGGATGCATGAATGAAAGGAGAGAAACTGATTTTTTCTCCAGCACCATATATATGCTTTTATTTTTAATGTTTTAGAACTTTCAGTTCTTGTTTTGGGGATGAGTTTTGTCTATTTATTTTTCATATATTCACTTTATGGAAAGCTCTTCTTGAGTGAAATTTTGAATTTTGGTTGATTTTCCATGCATATTTTGTTTTCAGATATGTTGGTATGAAAACTCTAGAAATTGCTTTAAGTTTTCTCCTCTCAATACCTTGTTTTTTGGTTTCTTCAGCTACTTTTTTGGCTAATACACTTTTAGATGTGTTCATGGCGTCCATTGATTTTCCTTTTTTATTAGATTTCTTGTTTCTTTTTTTGTTTTTATACTTTCTTCTCGTTTTCCATTCCTTGCCTCATCTTTAGTTGCGCTGCTGTCTTGTTTACAGTCATAGGGAAGTGGTTGGAAGTTAAATTGTTTCGCAGGTTTTTGGGTGCTGATTGTCCCACTTTGCTATGAATGCGCGGCTGGAGCCCGAGTACTGTTTCGGCACGGTGTTCTTTCAAGCATGTTTTCTCACGTGATGAGTCCCGGCAACCATTAGAAGCTATTTCCCACTTTTCATCCAATCACGCTCACGATCCCTTCGATGCCCTTATCCGACTTCGCTCGAATCGGACATGTCGGCAGATCGAGAGAAGCCCGCTATCTCTATCCGGTGAATCATAAGATCAGAAGTCACATTTACTGTTCCCAGGGCAAATGCCTTCGATGTCGACATCAGTGCTTTTGGTGCCGATGGTGAAGATGACCAGGTGTCCTCGATTGCGGTCAAGGTCTTTCTAAATTGTTTTCTCGATTGATTTCGCCAAATGGAGGCTTTCGTTCAGGATCGCTTGATGAGTGAGAAGAATGTGAAGTGAATGCAATCAGGTTCTAACCTGAACTGGTGCGATGGTGGTGAGTATTGACCGTCCTGGCAGGAAAGCGATGGGAAACTATTCGATGCATTTTGTCTGATGTCACCAAAAGTGGTCGCCTTCCTTGATGCTGTCCGGTTTTTGAAAAATGACATCAAGCCAAAACGAAATCTAGGTTGACTTAGAACCCCAGCGCCGGAAGGTCAATGAAATGCAAGTTCAGGCCACATCAATTACTTCTCGAGTCTTTCCGTTGAATTATGTCCCTCATTCAAAATCTTTAGGGATTGTGTTGATGCATTGCAATGTTGTCGCGATTCGAAAATCGAGGTGAAGTCGCGCTTCGCCAAAGTAATGCGGTGCTTTGTATGCATATAAACATCACGAAAGTACGAATCTGTAACTATTGTGAGGTGTCCAAACCCTAGACCCATGCCCCCATCTTCCAAGGAAAGGTCTGACACAGCAAAGCATCACGATGTTTTGTGCATTTCCCCAAGAACGGCCTTCCGATGAATCACTAGGGCACATCATTGAACGGAACCCTGAGATTGGTGTATTTTCCATCGGGTTGCCCAAAATTGCTCATTGTGACTGGCCAGTGCTCACGGACACCCGGGCAGACACACGCCAACGCCACATCCTCCCCCGCGCCAACGCCACATCCTCAGCATCTGCAGCCCAGGATCACAGCCGCTAATCAATCAATATGGTGGATTCGTATGGAGCGAGCTCGCAGCATGTAGCAGCCCTCTGGCCGCCGCGCAGCTGAGCTCGGCATTTGTGATATGCCGTTACTAGGCCTCTTTGGCCACCATTGGCATGTCGCTCTTATTGCCCTTGTGTGCTCAGTCCCTCCCCCCCTCAGAATCTCGCTAGGACTTCATTTGCTTTGACCCCTGTGTGCTTCTTTACACTTGACAGTGGGCACATGCATGCCCCTCTCCATGTTTGTCGTGTGTGGATGTCCCTCCTGACTCTCACTGTCACATGTGGCATTGTGCCACCGTCCATTCCCCGCGAAGGGGTAGCGACGATAAACATAATAATCTATCTATCTATCTATCGGGCAGACACACGCAAAAGAACAAGCCAGTCCGGTGCATTTCATCGTCGTCGGCTCCGATTGGTTAACGGGTCATATGTCGACCCGTCTGTTGTGCCCCCAACGACCCCCCAGGTCATCGAGGGGTCCTTTCTAGTCGCCCTTGCTGGGATCGACCGCAACGTCGCCCTGACCAAGGACGACGTTGTTTGCCTGGCGCCTCTCAAACGCTACCCCTCTGTTCCGCGGAAAATCCCGTGCTTTTGGCTCCATTTATCGACGTGCCACGAGAAATGGCAGGGACACAAAACATGGCATAACCGCGAGATCCCATGAATGTCGTCACTTCCTGGCTGTGCCACACCATGAAGTGAATCCCTAATATTTACGAAACAGAGATGTATGAGAACGCAACTAAAGCAGCTATAGTTGAAGATTTTGCCACCACCATGCAGCCATTTTGCCGGGTGCAAGGGCATGATGGCGCATTCACAAGTCGAGCGTGGGTGCATGAACTCATGTCTAGCAACCCTAGATGATTTTTCAAGGTCGCGTGCATGACACCATAGACCTTCAGGGTGGTCTGTAACCATCTGCACCTTGATGGAAGCCTCCTCGACAGATCATCCCTAGATGATTTTTCATTTACCTGCAGTTTTTCGCCTACAACCACTCAAACTGCCAAAACCAGGAGAGCTTCCAAAGATCCGGTCACACTGTGTCGAAGTACGTTCGACATCTTCTGGCTGTTCTCTTTGCGATGAGGAACCTTGTCATTATCCTTCCAAAAGAGAGCCTGGGCCCGCCACCAGAATGGGTGGGGAGGACGGATTATCTGCCATACTTTGCCAACTGCATTGGCGCCCTAGATGGGACGCACGTCTCAGTCGTGGTGTCGTGGGAGAACCGAGCACCCCAACGCAATTGAGGAGATGGGAAATCGTAGAATGTGCTGCTCCTAGTGGGAGTCGACAACCTCGTATTGTTCATATGGGCGGGGTGGTAGGGCTTTACACATCATAGTGCAATCTTTGCTGATGCGCTTTGACATGGGCTGAAGACACCTGAGGGGATTCTTTGGCTTGCCGACTCCGAATACCCCGTGCGCCATGGCTGCTTCACCCTTGTCTGTGGCATTCCATACCACCTTTGTAGAGTGGTCCGCAACCAGAAGGCGGCCTTCAAACGCAAAAGAGTTGTTCAACTGCCACCACGCTAGTACACTGTCCATGGTGGAGAGTACCATCGGCGTCTTGAAGAAGCGGTTCCCCTTTCAACATGGCGTCCCTTACTTCTAGGATGCAAGATTCCGAACGGACCTCATTTTGTTGACCATCGTGCTCCACAACCTGATCACGGGTCGGGAAAGCGTGCGCAATGAGCATCTAGTGCTTTTCGAGATTGAAGCACCCATGGTGGAGTCACACATGACGTACTGTACCAAAGGCAATTGCATGGACCCCATGCTTGCTCAGAGGGGATCCATTATAGAGGCCATGTGGCGTGACAAAATACGTCAATAGTGTGCATACAGGTGAGACAAACATGGCCATGGATCCACTCCCTACTCTCTTGGCAATGTCTATGTAAATTGGCCATGCACATGGCTTACATAGGCTAACTTTGGTGTTGTGTTTTCTTCTTACAATATTGCAAGTTTCACCATTCGACCATGGTGTTGTCAGGAGTCATTGTGCACCTGTGTTGAGCTGCATTAGCAGCCCTCAAGACCTGCCTTTGCACCTTGTGTTGTGTTGGCCTTAGTTGCAGGCTATGTTACTGGGTACACATGACATATGCATCACAACTTACATTATTTTTACTTTTTGGTTAATGCCTATGCTTTTGATGTGTCCCCAACCCAGACATGTTTCCAATATGCCTTAAGGTTAAGGATTGCTCCGTTTAATAATGCACGTCATTCTGAATTCCAGAACGCTATTGTAAGCGATGAACATGAGATGAATATGCATGGGGCTACTTGAAGTTGTGTACACATCCTAGCTTAGACAATTGACACAATATTCAGTAATCAAAGTGCAGCACTCACTAAAACATTTCCTTACAACAAATTGGTTACACATCCTCTACCTATTGTTCAGTACCCTACACCCATCAATCAATGTCAGCCACTGCCTCATTGGTTACACAATAGTGACAACAGTCGCACTTTGACCGAGGAGACCATACACCATGCAAGGAGCCATGTTATGAAATCTAGGAGGAAACCTCCTTAGACATGATAACGTAAGCCTCCTTAGACATGATCACGTAAGCGTAATGTGGTAAGAATCACATGACCAAGGTAACGATACTCCATGCAACACACCATCTTTTGAAGGATGGGAGGATGCAACGTTAGGCATGATGAAGGAAGGGGCATAATTTGATACGAATCACATGAGATCACCTGAGATCACCAACATTGTCCTCGACCACTACGTTACCAAGCCTGTGCCCCAAGAAACTACATATGGCCCACACACACCGGACAGATACGCCTTACATGGCAGCATCACCATTAGACCCTGGAATGATGCAAGAGAAGACACGTACCTGCACTTCTCGGATGGTGTACACCACCATGGCCTATAGATCCTTACAAATCCCCAGGCGAGCATTGATGTCAACCTTTTGCAGGGTAGACATGTCGTTGTGCTCGTTCATAGCTAGTATCGCCTTACCTGGCCAACTATCCTCCTGCACAACATACACGACTTGATGTTCAAACTTCTTCGAAAGAGACATAGCAATAGCCACATCTTGCAAGCTTCGGGCCACCATGTGCTTGGCAAGCTTGCGCTTGCCACGCAAACCTGACATCACGGCCGGGTTTGCACTGTCCTCTGCCACCATGCCCATAGGTGCGGACCGTGTAGCACATGGTGTGGTTGGTGGAGTGGTCTCGGTGTCAGGTTCAACCCCATTGTTGCTCTCTGACTCATTGGAAGCGATGTCATTTGCGTCCTTCTCCTACGCTTGTGCCACTCCAACACTTGTGAATTACACACTACCAACCACGGTTGAATGCGCCCACATGTCGTTCACCATGTTGAACCAAGGACATGGGACCAAACCACGTAGCTCTTTGAACTTGGGGTCACGGGTGATGAGTGCAAACCACTGGTCCGCTGAACCAATGGGCTTGTTTGTGGCCTCATCCCAGCCCCAACAGGTGGGCTAAGGATGGGAGAGAAAGCAGTACACTAGCTTAAAAGTCCAATTCAACTTCTTTTTCCTGCTAGTGCACCTTCTTTGCCCCCACCTCTCGACCGAAACACAACTCTGACTGGCGCGCATCTGCAACGTAGACTTAACGCTTGAACCCATTGTCAGCTGCACCCCCTGTAGCGTCAAACTAATACCACAGCATCATCATGAGCAACATGACGATGCTGTGATCAGTAGTAGCGGCCGGTGTCATCTAATGCACAAGGCTGGCATGCGTCGGCATCACTCCCCACGGTCTCTTTTGGTGCGTCATCAAGACCGCCCATGACTTGCACGGTCAGGGAGGTGAGGTCAATGATGGCAACGAGTGCCATCAGTGGTGCTGGTGCCTTTTTGCTTGCGTAGCTGGAGGAGAACGGGATGACGTCAGTGCGGGCAGCCAGGGGGAGAGGGTCAATGTTGATGAAGTTCAGGTTTGGACTTGCAATAGGAAGGGGTAGGGGCTGAAAAGCACCGGCGGGATTGGGAACAAACAAGAACTCCACGAGTGATGCTTGTGCTACCGACGGGGCAGCGACCATAGGCTTCGGCATGAGGGCGCCACGGATAGCCGCGGGACAATGTAGGGTGGCTAGGTCTACGAGGCTTGCAACAAGAGCTGGGCGGCTGGAAGACAAGCTACCAGTAGAGAGAACAGCCCTCGGCACTTGAAAAGGGGGTGAGTGAGAAGTCACGGCTGCGAAGGATGCGCTATGAGCCTGATCAACAGCCACCATGGTAGAGTTGGAGGTAAACACTGATGGTATTCTTGCAAGAGGGTAGGTATTGTTTGGCCCTCCGCCATTGATTCACCAACTGAAAGAAAAATGCACCCACTTTGATGCCTCTGGCGCCTTCACGAGGGTCAACA
The DNA here is from genome assembly GCA_023375785.1 of Penium margaritaceum. Lineage (NCBI taxonomy): Eukaryota > Viridiplantae > Streptophyta > Zygnematophyceae > Desmidiales > Peniaceae > Penium > Penium margaritaceum. The sequence continues at coordinate 9,728 of SZWC01003497.1, forward strand.
CACCCTCCGAGGTGAGCTGGAACGGACATGGATTGTAGTTGGTGGAGACGGGTGCATGGCGTAACAGCCACCAATGCGTGTGAGGGTAAGCCGGCTGCGAATGAAAGGATTGGGGGTTAGCCGGAAGAAATTGGGCTTGCTCGTTGAGGTTAGAACGACTTGTGCCTAAGATGTAGACATGTGCACTCACTACGATGAAAGGCAAACAAGCAAGGTCAATTTTGGTATGCGTGTCAATGTTGCAACGCAAAAATGCGTGGTTGGAAACAGGTTTTGCGATTCTGGAATCCCCGTTCAACCCTTGTTAAACCCTCAAAAAAAGCCAACAACACAGATTCACGAACAGCCATGTCACCCAACTGATGCTATTGTTGGGTAAAGGACTGCAATCTGTGAGCCATATGCTACACCTACATGCACTTGTGAAATATCTCACAAAAAGGTGTGAACTAAATTGAGGCCCAAAGTTCCATTTCAAAAACTTGGACCGTGTCATGAGATGTTGCAAGTATGGTTTGGCAAGATGTAGCAATTTTCCAGCATCACGCAAAAAAGCACGGTCGCGCGATGTGAAAATCACCAACATCAGAGGTGTTGGTGAAGATGTGTTTGCGATGCAAATCAATGTCAGCCAAGCGAATCTACCTAAAGCCAGTAGTGCAAAGGACGTCAGGTGAAAGTGCAACCGCGAGCTGTTTTCTCGTGAGAGTTACGAAGAAAGGGCCAACATCATCATCTCAATTTTGGCATCGTGATGCATCAACACAGTGCCTTGGCTAGAAACCTGTCCATCACCTTCAGAAATGTGTTTTTTGCTTGGCCAATTGGGGTACGCATGCGCCTTCCCCAACTCTTACATACTCTCGTAAAGGGAAAACGGTCCTAGACGACCGTCCAAGCTCAGTTGGTCCAGAGGTTTTATGAATCCCGAGGAAACGACTAAGGACAGGGCTAATTGTATTGATTGAGAGGTTGGGTATGCAAAGATTGATGCCAACCATTCTCTATGCATCGATGACAATTGATCGTAGTACAATGGATCAACAGATGTTAGTGGGGATTGGTACATGGATCTATTAACAGGTCACGTCATGCGTCTGAATCTGGCGGCATAGGGCTTGCATGGGAATGCACTAGTAAGCAATGACAATTTGCTCCACTGAGCTTTGCCACCTCACCCATTCCGTCGGATGCTCATAGGGGTTACCTGTTAATTCTCCTCTGTATACATTTGCGACATTGTTGTGTCCATGAGTGTGCAGGGCATGCCGACTCAGAGAGTGGAGGCGACACACAGTGAGCGCATGTGCCACTGGAAAGCAAGCATTCCACGCTTCCACAACATCTCTCTTGTGCTCGTCTCCCTCCTGGCGGCATTGCACCAACTCCATGAGGCCGTCACGGCTTACACTCTGATTACCTAGTTTAGTCTCTGGTTTTTGTCTTGACCAATGCTGATGCTTGAGGAACCCGACCTAGAATAGTCCTAAACGTAGAACAGAAACATGCAGACAGGCCTAGGTCACGCTCGAACTCAAATTCGGCCTAGAGCCAAACTAGGGCCTGTGCGACAGAATGCGCACGACGGAATGCGCACGTCCAGCGAGCTTCGCTCGCTGGCCGACAGGTGAGCTCGATAAGCGAGACTCACCCAATAGGAATGCTTGTTGCTCTCTCTTGGTACTTGTACTTTTTTTCACGGTTCCTTGATCCATGGTTGCACTAACTCAATACTAGCGACCTCATACGTTCACCAAATTCCGTGAAACAAGTTGCAATGGAACCGTAGCGTGACTCTTAAGGTATCAGGGCTCAGAACGCCTGACGCGAGCGCCGAGAGCAGTTGCGATCTGCGATTTTCAGGGGCGGCCGTAGAAATGAGGCTTGAAGGCAACAGTCCATGACTAAGCCGCTGTAGTATGCTGTGGCAGTCAAAGCAGGCTACGAAGGGCTCAGAGACCTCCGCGACGTCGGAGAGGAGCTTAAGGAGCGCAGCCGAGATCTCCTAGGGGGCGGTGCCCGCCGAGCTCTTAAGGGAAGATAGTCGTCCCTAGGAAGGAAGACAAAGGGATGAGGCCAAGGGGCTACCGCCCTTAGCCCACACTGTTCCAGAGTGGACAGAGGAGCATTGCGAGCAATCCTACCCGCTGGCTGTAGAAAAGCAAGGGAAAAGGAGAACCGCCATGCCGCCATCATGAGCAACGTTGGCTCCGCGCCGTAGGGCAACAGCAACTCCAATGGCAGCCGCCACTCCAACCAACCTGCGGCCACAACGGTGACTTGGGAGGAGCTGTCCAAGGTTATGTCTGAAAAGGACCTATCCCCTCCATCGCTCGGCACGCGGGACTTTCTCGCTTGGAAGGATATCTTCCTAGCGTGGGCGGCAGAATATGGGTTCGAGGAAGTCTACCTCTCACTAGCAGCAGATGACGCGGACGAGCGCGTCCTTCTTCGGGCGTTCAATGCCTTGGTGCGCGCGTTGTCCGACGACCAAGCGTACTCCATCTGACATCTCCGCTTTGGTGGGAAAGGCGAGGATCCCACTAACCCACGTAACGGAGCAGCACGCCCAAATGAAGCGTGGCAGCACATCGCCACACGGCAGGAGGAGCGTGGCATGGCATTAGTGATCACCTTGCGTGACAAACTGCGGGGACTGTACCCAAAGCCTGGAGTACCCATTGCAGAGTATTGGGATGCGGCAATGGACATCCGCCGCCGTATCCTGGGTCTTAGAGCTCCTTGTTCCGTGTTAGAGTGGTTGGATCCAGTCCTCCTCCACTTGGGAGAACCGTATAGGGAGTTCCGGGGGACCCTTCTACGCCGGCTCCGTGCTACTGACATAGAAAGCACTGATGTAGCCAAGGTCTTTGAGGAACTTTGGCACTACGAAGATGTTTTGCGAGGTGAAGCACGCGAAGCTGACACCTCTACACCCAGTGCATTCGCTCATCAAGCAGGGTCCAGTGCACCTGCAGGCACTGGACATGGGAGTGGTCGAGGTGGAGGGAGCAGAGGTGGACAGGCTGGCGGAGGGCGAGGTTGGGGACGAGGCACGGGAGAACGCACCTGCAACTACTGCAGACAGGCGGGCCACTTTTGGAGAGCATGCCCAGAGCTTCAGCGCATTATGACGCCGTCAGCTCAGCAACTGTTCTCGGCGATCTCTCGCCCACACCTGAGCTAGCACCTGCACCCACCGGCCTGGTCGACTCAGGGTCTTGTGGGACCACGTGCTCCTACTCCGTTCGGCGCAGTCACCTTTGGACCACTTGCACTGCAGCCGCCGACGATGCTTCTGATGGTCTAGGGACCGTTTTCGGTGTATCAGGGTCCGTACTACGTGCCGCCCAACACCACCACCCATGTACTCGCACCGGCATGGGCACAGCGCTTGTACACCGAGATGGCAGACGCACAGCACCCGTATGCAGCACCACCCATCGGCTGGACAACACCCATGGAGCTGCAACCTCCAAAGCCCACCGCCACACCACAGGGGTCAAGACAGCGCCTTGGTCACACGCATGTCACCACATCGCACACGTTGCCCATGCATGAATGGCTGTTTGATACTGCTACTTCGCATCACATGTCGCCGCACAGGTTGCCGTTTGTGTCTCTGTATGCTATGCATGATATTGAGGGAGTGAGAACTGGCTCAGGGGAAATGCTGGCAGTTGAGGGTGTGGGCACTGTGGCACTGCAGGCTCAAGGTGGGGTGATATGGTTGACTGTTGTGTTGTATGTGCCCAAGTTGAAAGTGAACTTGTTGTCAGGAGGATAGCTTGACCGCCAGGCTAACATGTCCACAATAACGCAAAAGCAACGATGCATGCTCTTTGATGCTGCTGGTGCTCTGCTGGTCGATGGGCCGTTGCATGCCGATATGCTTTATCGTCTGACTCTTTTTCCCCTTGTTCCCACACACTCACATCGTCCACAAGCACACATCATCACAACCACTGACGTACAGCACACAGAACTACTGCATCGTCGTCTAGCACATGTTCACACTGACGTCATTACTGCCATGCTGAAACACTCATCTGCACATGGACTCAGTCCAGAAGATTGTCCCCATGGTCTCAAAGCAGACTCATGCCTCGAATTTCATGAGGGCAAGGCTCACAGACAGACGTTTCCAAAGTCAGAGAGAGACAGCACAACTCCACTAGAACTAGTCGATGCGGACCTCACAGGACCGATGCCCGTGCCGTCTGTCCAGTACGGCTCACAATGTATTCTGATGCTAACAGATTACTTTAGTCGGTTCCGCTGGGCTTTTCTGCTCAAATCCAAAGCAGACACCCAAAAAGCGATCACTGAATGGATTCCCCTTGCAGAGCGTCAGACAAAACGCAAACTGTTGAAACTGCGTACCGACAGAGGTGGGCAGTTCATGGGGCTCCTAACAGCAGTCTTGAAGGCACAAGGGAGAGAACATCAGACCACTGCACCGTACACGCCACAGCAGAACGGGGTGGCAGAGAGATGGCATAGAACCTTGGGTGACGCGCTACGCTCTCTGCTCACCGAGTCTGGTCTGTCTTTTTGGTTTTGGGAAGAGGCTGTTAAGTACGTTACCTGGGTGTGGAACCGAATCCCACAAGGTCCATTGCCCAAGTCAGTCACCCCTTGGGAGCGGTGGTTTAAGGAAAAAGCGGACCTTTGTCTCGCAAGAGTGTGGGGAACCATGGCATGTGTCTGGCTAGCCAGGCCACAAAGAGACCACAAACTCAGTCCTCGAGGGCGGTGGTGCGTCTTTGTGGGGGTGTCTCATGCTTAAAAGGCGTGGCGGTTCTGGGACCCCACAAGCCATGCATTTCTTGAAAGTCGAGACGCCTCATTCCTAGAGCACATGCCCTACAAACAGTTCCGCACCTTGAGACATTTGCCTGACTTGACACCACCCGAGCGCTATCCTCACTATGTGAGTGTCCCCGTCTTTGTCTCACGTGATGCAAGAGTCCCGACACACACTGGACAGCAGGAAAAGGAAGACAACAAATCTGTTCTAGAGGATCTTCTCACACCAGCAGATCTGGCTAGCACTGAGTCCAGTGCACCCCAATCACCTCCCGGATTGAAAGATCAAACTCCACCTGTAAGCACTGACAGACCAACACCGCCTGCTCCAGAGCCTCAGCGGCGAGCGCTGCGGAATATTCCCCACGTCAACTACAAACAATTCTACCACGTCACTGGAAACACTAACCATGATGTTGCTGAACCCCTAACCCTGACCGAGGCGAGGGGGCGCATCGATGCAGCAGAGTGGGACAAGGCCATGATTGTTGAAATCAATGCCCTACTTGAACACCATGTGTTTGAACTTGTCCCTCTCCCACCTGGTCGAAAAGCCATCGATGTGAAGTGGGTGTTCAAGCTCAAAAGAAACTTGGCAGGTATGATTGAGAAGTACAAAGCCAGACTGGTGGCAAAGGGGTTCCACCAGATACCAGGACAAGATTTCACTGACACCTATGCTCTAGTTGGGAAGTACAGCACCAGCCGTGCATTGCTAGCTGTGGCTACACATGAAGACTGGGACATCCATCAAATGGATGTAAAAAATACTTTTCTCAACGGTCCTCTGGAAGAGGAGCTGTATGTGAAACAACTAGAAGGCTTTGAGGATGGCACTGACTGTGTGTGGTTACTACTGAAAGCCCTATACGGACTCAAGCAAGCACCTAGGTGCTGGAACAAAGAGATCAGCAGCACCTTGGAGACAGGTAGCTCTATTTGAAGTGTGTGTGATCCATCTTGCTTCATCCGCTGGGACACAGGTGTACTAGTAGTGCTCTTGGTCTATGTGGATGATCTTTTTATCCTGTCCCCATCTCTCTCCCTCATCACACGCACAAAGGAACTGCTCACTCAGCACTATAGCATGACAGACTTGGGGGAAGCCAGCAATTTCTTGGGCATGACCATCACTAGGGACAGGGCTGCACGCACCCTCACATTACATCAGGGACGATTTTTTTTGCATCTCACCACACGTTTTCAGCACCTCGTGCAGCATCTCCCACTGCAAAATTCAGCCATGAGTCCTGATGTGTATGCCCATATTCTGGATACACGCACCACCGACTACGGCTCACATTGTGACCCTACCCTGTACCGACAAATCACTGGCAGTCTTTCTTATCTTGCATCCACCACATGCCCGGACATATCCTGTGCAGTCAATGTGCTTGCACAGTTTGGCCAGCAGCCATGCACCACGCATCACAAAGCATTGTTGAAGCTGCTGCGCTACGTGCTAGATACTGTTGGATGGGTTCTGTGACAGTGACTATGCACGTGATCGTCAGGTTCGTAGTCGTGGTGGGTATATATTTCGTATGTGGGGCACAGCTGTGTCATGGCGCAGTGCAAAACAGTCGTGTGTGGCACGCAGCGTGGCTGAGGCAGAATACATGGCTCTGGGTGAGGCAGCGTGTGAGGGCATCTGGTTGGCGCGCCTGCTTGACGAGTTGGGATTGAATGTGTCTGCTGTACCACTGCATAGCGACAGCTCTGCCGCACGCCGCATTACCGAGAATGATGGAGTGTTGCACCCACGCACAAAGCACATAGGCGTAGAACATCACTTTTTCAGAGAAGCAGTTGAAGCCGGTGCAGTGCAAGTCCTTCGCATCAGCGGTGACACTCAGCTGGTAGATTTCCTCACCAAGGCTCCCCCCTCCTCTGCACTTCAGCTCCAACTCCATCATATTGGCTGCACACCCTGCGCACTCACGACCAAGGGGGCATGTTAATTCTCCTCTGTATACACTTGCGACACCGTTGTGTCCATGAGTGTGCAGGGCATGCCGACTCAGAGAGTGGAGGCGACGCACAGTGATCGCATGCGCCATCGGAAAGCGAGCATTCCACGCTTCCACAACAGCTCTCTTGTGCTCGTCTCCCTCCTGGCGGCATTACACCAACTCCATGAGGCCGTTACGGCTTACACTCTGATTACCTAGTTTAGTCTCTGGTTTTTGTCCTGACCAATGCTGATGCTTGAGGAACCGGACCTAGAATAGCCCTAAACGTAGAACAGAGGCATTGCAGACAGGCCTAGGTCACGCTCAAACTCAAACTCAGCCTAGAGCCGAATTAGGGCCTGTGCGACGGAATGCGCACGACGGAATGCGCACGGCCAGCGAGCTTCGCTCGCTGGCCGACGGGTGAGCTCGATCAGCGAGACTCACCCGATAGGACTGCTTGTTGCTCTCTCTTGGTACTTGTACTTTTTTTCACGGTTCCTTGATCCATGGCTGCACTAACTCAACCCTAGCGACCTCATACATTCCCCAAATGCCGTGAAACAAGTTGCAATGGAACCGTAGCGTGACTCTTAGATTCAAATATGTTTTTTTCCCTACCTTATGATCAGAATGATAAAGCCACCTTACCGAGTTCTTGGAAGAATAAGACTTCCCTTCTCGCTCTCTTGAGAATATAACAAGTTTTACCCACCAACAGCAAGAAACAGCCACATGTCGACAATTCATGCGATGCACCGATGACAGGCTAACGTTAAATTCAACGTCAGCATGTGGTTTGTATGCAGCATCGGAAACTCCCCATGCGTTGCAAGGGAACCTGCTATGCCCCGCAATTGCATGGGCTAGTAAGAGCCCACACAAAACCAAACCTAACATCCCCAATGTAACTTGGGTTAGTGATTGACTAGGGTTTGCATGTGAAAATTGGGGGGGGGGGGGGGGGGGGGGGGGGGTTGCTTTCTAGGAAAGACAACAAAACGAGCATTGCTTCTCGATTGCAAGAACAGGAATTTTTTCTCGATTACGATTATCTTGTGGGAGCGAGAACCGCAAGGGGGGTTGACATGCCCCACCTCACTTCGCTCCATAAGGGGCGCATGTTGCTTATCAAGCATGGTTAAGCGAGTCGAAAGCCAAGTTTTTTTAAACTACCAGGTGGGGAGTATTATATTTCAAGCGTTGGGTAGGATGTTGCTGACCCCCTCGCGGAATGGGTAGAATGGTTCTCTTACTCCACAATGCCAAAATGCCTGATGAATAACGGATTGGCTATTTACTCATTCATTCCTTGGCCCGCCCATAAGCAATGACTGAGCTCAAGGCCGAATTGGCATCTGATTCATGTGTGTGGTATGCTTCTTTTCACTCTGGTTCCCATGCAAGTCCATGCATGTGAACTCTAGGGTCAATCCATTCTTGCTAGACTCCGGCACAAGAGGAATGGCGTGTGAGAGAAATTATTGTGTTGCAAACTAGATTTCCTTTACGATCAGATTGCAAGCTCTTTCAAGCTCACAATTTTCTGGTGACGGTTTCGGCAGCAACATCAAACTGAACGTAAGCATCGGGCCTACTATGACCATTGCACAAATGTTTCTCATTGGTCTATCGATGTAGTGAGGCCCCCCCAGTCCTCATGGCTTGAAGGAGTCCCTAGCCTGTGGGCGCTTCGGCAGATGGGTTGAGGGTCGGAGATCCTCAATAACCGCGGTTATGGCCAAGTGGGCCAATACTTGTGTATTGATTCATTACAATCAACCACACCGACCTTCTGCGACATGCCACAGCTGTTGTGATTTCACTTCAATGCTACACAACGCATGCGGCAGACTTCTGTTGTGGATCAATTAAGACTAGTGTCAAAATACTGATCTGATAAAAGTAGCGCGCACATGTTTGTAATCTTTGTACTATGAACCTTTGTGCAATACCAAACATTTCAATGTTTGAATCAAACCCAACGACCTGAATTCAACACCAATAGTACTGAACAGTCGTTGCAACACAACTCTTAAGGCACGAAGTGGGACGTCATTTCCTCATTTTTGGGACAAACTCTTTAAAGCAAAGTCCACCGGTTCCTATACAATAGCCTCTACGGCATGCCATAATTTCACATGTTGTTTTTTTCCGTGCCGGAGTTTGACAAGAGAGGACCTGAGCCTAATTCATATGGAGAGTCTGTCTCGGGCGGTGACCTCTACCAAATGCCGTAATTTTGGCATTATCATCGGAGAAAATGTAGTGAGGAGCCACAAATGATTTTTTTCACCTTTATTGATGTATTAGTAGACAATGTTTGTATTTCCACATCAAATCAAGCCATAGTCATCCGAGATTTCCATAAAACAATGCGTATGTCGATGCCCATGCCTCCTCTTTCTGGAACCTTGCCGCTATCCTTTCCTTTTCTTTCAGGTGCAATAATACAATTGTACAATAATACAATGGCTTCCAACGCGTTCTTCTTCATTTACTTGCTGGCCAACCATGCATAAATGGTTGTACTAGGAAAGAAGTCACATGCTTTTGACATGTGACTACATGTTGACATTGATGCTTGGAGACTCGCACACATAACACAAGCAATGCATGTACAGTGTGAACGTAGCTCACTCAAAAGACTTTCCATGGGCATATGAAAAAAATTTATCTATCGTGCTTCTCTTTAGGGTGTACTAACTGAGGTATCTAAGCAACTAAGGTATAATTGCTATCATATCCACAACTAGAGGTATTAGTAGACAATACATGACTTTTAAAAAGAAACACCCGACATGCAACTTGCTCACCATCCTGGATCAGCAACAAGCTTTGTTGATTAGGGATGGCAAGGAGTTTCATGGTCGCTCTATCAGGACTCCTCCTCCCATCCAGAATTGCAATATGCCAACCACCCCTCTTTCTTTCTTTAGCCATGCGCAAAGCCCATTTTATTGTCGCATCCCCAAAACACCCAAATACTTGAAATTTGCGAGTGGGAATTTCTATTATCATCTTCATGGCCCATTGTGCATTGACTTTGGGATGTTTATTTCATTTGGTCAAGGGTATTCTTGCCACCTACCCCGCCTTCCAAACGTGGTGATCCTTTTGACCAGTTTCTTGAAGAGTCAGAATAAGTCTCACAAACGGTATCAACATTTTAATACTATTTGGTCGAATTATTAACATAACTAAACTTTAATAAAACTGTGCTTTTGTATTCTCAAACCCTTCTCGACCTCTTGGCTGAGTTTCTTGATGTGACCACTCATGATGCGGCAGTGTACACGGTCTTTGACTCAAGCTTCCAAGACCTTGTACATGCCCAATTGTGTTTCTTGCTATCGCGTATACCCAGTTGCCTAATACAGATTATGCATTGTCCTAATCCCTTCAATAATATTCTACTCTGCACCTCATTCTTGTGAACCACCCATATCTTATTAAGCTTTGCGCTTGGCATCATAGCACAAGGGTAGTGAGGCAGTATCTGACACATTGACTACAAGGAGAAAACCTTGTATAAGCCTTCATCGAATCTCCACCATTCATAAGTTTGCAAACATGGAGACAACAATGGTAGTGGATGCGAGCACATCCATCGTAGAGGAGAAAAAACCGGAAAAGACTTTAGCGATGGAGGATCTGCAGCACACGATCAATGATGATGTCCAAGAAAACAAGCCAGTAGTGGAAACTTATGCAATAGATGGTGCACCACTGACGACTTCAACAGCCAACCTAGCGATGGACCCCTTAGGCTCGGTGAACCCTTTGTCTTTGCCGTAGCCCGTCTGATCATTATCTAGCACAATGGGAGGCATTGTACAACAAGCTGAAATCAACAAAGACCTACAGAGGAAGTTGATGGGATTCAAGAGCCTCTATGCCCGTCTGCTCCAAAAACTTCATGTGATGATGAAGGGGATTTGAAATGCACAGGCACGGGAAGGATCGGTGATCACTTAGAGAAACATTTGACTCACGAGTGAGCCCCAAATTTGACCTGTACTCCCTAAGTTATTCGATATTGCAAACTCCAAGGGGCTGACAGTCAGGATGTGACTAACAAGTTTGGACGTGTACTTAACCACTACTCGGATAGAAAGTCAACTGAGTGTCCCGACGTTTCCGTAGCACTTCTTTGAGTAAGTGGTCCAATGTAAAGACCATCCAAAGGTAGCAAGAGACTGGTGGAGATCAATCAACAGCTCACATGATCGTTGACACATTGCCGACCGTAGGCATTTTACCTCTTGAGCATATCAATTCAACGTGGCAGGACTCTCCAAACCCACAAAAAAATGATGGACTTAGTGCATGCCATAGTTACATGCTTTAGACACATGAAAAAGAAGTCTGGTGCATGGAACAGGCTTTAAAACCTACAATAGCGGTTTAGCGAGCTAGAATACAAAAGGTGTTATTAGACAATCATCATTGGAAGTGACCTCGCTCCCAATGAGTTGGTGGTCTAATCTAAAGACCATCAAGTTACCACATGACACTCATAGAGTTGAATCCACAGCTTACATGACCACTTTCATATGTTAAACTGTAGGAATTCTACCATTCCAACTAATCAATCCAATGTGATATGACTCACTAGCTCTATCACAAAGGCAGACAAACTTCACGCACACCATATTTTCACATTTTGACAAAATTAATGAGAATTCTAATGCATTATACATTGTTTGATGCTTGCATCAGTAGTCTAGCATGGCAGAATGTACTCTGTGTTTCTATAAAATCATCACCGGCAAGAACCATGTTCTGCATTAACTATGTTTTTATTACAAGGGCCTCAACCACAACATCTGACAAGAAACTGTAGTTTTTTTCATTCAAGATGACCTTCCACAAATGATCACAACAACTGATCACATCGACAGTCGTGACTACAACACTTGGATGCAGAAATCCAATGGTTGGTGACCTAAGACCATGATCCATGTCGAGGCGATAAAAACTTACAGTCGACAGAAACCTCATCCTAGAGGTTTATGTATTTGATAAACATGATCAAAGGCTATGGTGGACATACAATAATCATGGTCACATCTCGCACAATTCTCGGAAGCAACAGCATCAGGCAAAAAAGGGATGAATTCAGAGAGAAAAAAACAAGGAGTCAAGAAACGGTAGAGAATAGGAGTAGATAGTGTATCTCTTGTCTGGTTGAAAAACATACACAGAAAAATAGTCCATTTGAACAACTGACATCTTTGTAGAAAAGGATTTGTGAGATCACAATGTCTGACAAAGATTAGGAATGTACTGCTATGAATACAACCGTGGAGTTTTGAAAGTCATGAAATAACACCGACACTATAAGATGGAGGAGTTTCTCCATGTTTCTTCAATAGTTTCATGGTTTGGAAGCTGGATCTGTACACCAAATAGAGGGTGTTTGCAGGACAAAATTTCTATGGATGAGTGCAAATGGGTTAAATTTGCAAACAACCCTGACTACAACCTCAAGATCTGCACAACAAAATGGTCAGGAAGACCTGCCCAATAAGTCACCACAAAAATGATCTCAAAATATATTTCACATACTGCCATAAATGTGGTTTACAATTTCATCATGGAAGCGCACAATAAAAATCTCTTGAGAGAAACGTTGTGCTAAAACGTTTCAAAGTGTCACCTCAGCCACCATTTGATTGAGTTTTATGACATACCACCATCAGCGGACTAACAAGCAAGGACCCAAAGAAAGTGGAGGTGGTCATCGATTGGAGGGGGGGGGGGGGTTGTAACTCGTATCTAGTTTTGGCAAATCATTGTCAAAGCGCACCCATTTCCAGGATCATTTGTAAGCAGCCCTTACTTTCAGATTTAACTTTTCCTTAGCCCTAAAGTTGAAATTTCTTTGTATTAAGTCCCCAATCTTAAATTTTACTCCCAATCCACCCAGACATGGCCATAATCCTAGCTTCATGANGGGGGGGGGGGGGGGGTTGTAACTCGTATCTAGTTTTGGCAAATCATTGTCAAAGCGCACCCATTTCCAGGATCATTTGTAAGCAGCCCTTACTTTCAGATTTAACTTTTCCTTAGCCCTAAAGTTGAAATTTCTTTGTATTAAGTCCCCAATCTTAAATTTTACTCCCAATCCACCCAGACATGGCCATAATCCTAGCTTCATGAGGGTTTTTGAATTAAAGTGTTGAAAACTGCTCTCTAAGCTGCTAATTTTGGAAAATATTTGTGATTAAGACATTTCCATGAAGCTTTCCTCATTCTCTCCCTGGTTTCTACTAGCTGTTGTGATTCAAGACAGAAATTTCACGCCAAACCATGTTGGTCGCGTGCAAAGTTCTGCACTAGCTAGACTTCTACTTCAAGGACTGGCTTCCTTGACCACAAAGAGTATCAAATGGGTCCTATCCAAGCCCGACAGGATGCAGCAAGGCCCAACAGATCCCCCGACATGATATGAGCATAAGGTAAAGTTCAACCTACTAAAAAAAAACTCAAGGCTTGTATGGTTAACTGCCGAGTTTGTTTGAACACTTTTAAAAGCCAGTTGAAACTGCTCAGTCCAGCACTTCCCTCCCCCCCGACCCCCTTGCACCCCGGTCCCCCCCC
>SZWC01003497.1:24286-43852 GCA_023375785.1 Penium margaritaceum
CCCCCCCCCCCCGCCCCCCCCCCCAATTGGCATACAAATATATACATATACACAAATACATATGTATACATAAACACATACATATACATATACATATACATATACATATACATATACATATACATATACATGCAAATGTACGTCCTCGTTGTTCCTTTTCTTGCGCGTACCTCTATGGAGAAGTATGAGCAAGAAAAGGGCCAACAAGGATAGAGGAGGATGCCAAGGCAATGTAATCTGGACAGCTCCAACAGCATTGATTAGGACTTGAGGTTTCCTTCTGTGTGTAATCTAAGTAAAGATTTGCTGTGTACACAGAAAACTGCGTGATATTGGCCCAATCATAGGTGTATCCATCAAGATTTGAGTAAGTTACGCATTAATGAAGGTTTTTTCGGCCGAAAGGAAAACAGGTAACAGCAATGAATCACCTAGTACAGAGATCAACCCTCCAAAGGCCTTACGAGGCAAAGTGCACCTTGGGACACCTTTGACCAATGAATCAAGTAATATTCAGAGCTAAAGGTGCTTTGGAATGGTATTCCGATGTGTTATTACCAGAAAGGGTGCTTTGGGAAAACATCATCGTCGCTAGTGGTGCAGCCGGCAGCAAATTTCCATGGTTTTTGGAAGTTACCTCATCTTTTTTGTTCCTCTTCAGAGCCGTGCACGTCTTGACAACATTTGGATTGTATAGATGGTGTTACCATGTACGTATGTCTTCTATGTTGAAACTTAATGCTATGTAACGATTACTCCTAATTTTCCACACATGTCTCTGTGCTCCCCATTAGACAATATTGTGTTTCCACATATGCTCGAAGCTGTGCAGCGGCCTCCACTTGGTCTCCGTTGCTGCCCGTTGTTGCTTGTATTCTCGAGTTGAAGCTGGCACAACACACCATGTATACAAGCAGGGTACATTGTCCTAGGCATGAGAAACTAAATACTCGCTATTTAAACATATAAAGAAAGCATTTTTTATAAAATAGATACTACCTGCTGATAGACTCCTGCAGGACACACAAAATTATTCCAATGATAAAAAAGACTATATTCTTCATGTATTACAATAACACAAGTACTCAAATACATGAGTACTAGCAGATGCTCCCCATATGTCTAGCGGTCATGGCTTGTGACTTGCGGAAACAGGAAATTACATGCACATCTGCAGTCTATACTTGATTCATTGGCTCACCGTCGACATCAACTTTATTGCTGCGCAGCCGATGAAGTCATGTGTAATGGTAGTCCTATTTTCTGGCATAATCAGGGCCTTGTCGGAGTGTCAGGGGCATTTGGACCTTTTCCCACTTTTTGGAAACTGAGCTCCTGGTCGAGCTCACGTCTCACCAACAGCAGATGCAAGGAGGAAGATGAGTAGGAGGAAGAGGAGGAGGAGGAGGAGGAGGAGGAGGAGGAGGAGGAGAAGGAGGAGGAGGAGGAGGAGGAGAAGGAGGAGGAGGAGGAGGAGGAGAAGGAGGAGGAGGAGGAGGAGGAGAAGGAGGAGGAGGAGGAGGAGGAGAAGGAGGAGGAGGAGGAGGAGGAGAAGGAGGAGGAGGAGGAGGAGGAGAAGGAGGAGGAGGAGGAGGAGGAGAAGGAGGAGGAGGAGGAGGAGGAGAAGGAGGAGGAGGAGGAGGAGGAGAAGGAGGAGGAGGAGGAGGAGGAGAAGGAGGAGGAGGAGGAGGAGGAGAAGGAGGAGGAGGAGGAGGAGGAGAAGGAGGAGGAGGAGGAGGAGGAGAAGGAGGAGGAGGAGGAGGAGGAGAAGGAGGAGGAGGAGGAGGAGGAGAAGGAGGAGGAGGAGGAGGAGGAGAAGGAGGAGGAGGAGGAGGAGGAGAAGGAGGAGGAGGAGGAGGAGGAGAAGGAGGAGGAGGAGGAGGAGGAGAAGGAGGAGGAGGAGGAGGAGGAGAAGGAGGAGGAGGAGGAGGAGGAGGAGGAGGAGGAGCAAGCAAGTGAGCCTGTAAGAATAAGTGCAAGAAAGTGAGCAAGCATGCACCAGGGGTGTGATTTTCTTGTAGCTTCACGCGGAATTCCAAACATGCCACAAGAGGGTGGCTTTCACCCTCTCTGCTAGTAGCATAATGAATACGCTACCTGCCTAAGGGATCCTACTGGGGGACCGACGCGGTCAACAACTATAGCAGGATCAGCGACTGTGACCATGTGCTGGTTGCAGTAAACCAGAGGCGTGTGCATCAGGGCGACCAAAATCATTATCGAGAAAAACATGGGGGCGTCAAGCTGATGAGGCGGCTTGCCGGAGTAGCCTGAATCCCCCACGCGGGAGTACAGGGACCAAGGGAGACTGTTGATGTGGCTAGATTTTCAGCCAGGGACGTCTCTCACTGACCATAAGGGGGAAGCAGGGCACCGGGTACAGGTGAAGCTAGCTCATCAAAGCAATCAAGGAGAGCAGTAGACTGAAACCAGGAATAGCCAACCAGGACTAGCCAGTAGAGGAAAAACCCTATGCATGGCTCATTGTAATCAACCTTTTGTATGCTATCATTTCCAGCTCTGGCATCCAGACTATCTCCAAGTCTTTCTTTATACTGCGACTGTGTTCTCCATACACCATATCCTAATCTCTGATAGTACAAACTCTCACTTTTGATATCAGAGCCAGAGTCACGCATTGGGTAAAAGTGCTTCCGAAGCTCAGCCGACTTCAATGAGCTGATGGGATGGACTACACCAAACAAGGTTGAGGCTCATTGAGAGGGAGATTGCTAGACCAGACTTCAGAGCCAACACGCAAGACAACTTATGGAAATTTTAGGATGTTTTTGGAGCATCAATACGGCCTACGGTGCACGCGTGGAAGACAACAGGTGACTCCCATGCACTTCAAAGATGTCAAACTTCATTCCAGATTGCCAAATTGGTGCCAAATGAGTTTTGGTAGCTGCAAAAATGTTATCAATTGTTTGTGGAGATCTCTACGGCCAAAGAACTCTATGTGAGGCATGGAGAAATACATATAGCACATTGTAGAGCAGCTAGAAGCTCTCAAGCTCAAGAACAAGTGGCTCCATTGGCAGATGACCAGGAGGATGGAGGAGAAACTGGATAGGTTCAAGAAATCTGGTCAAGGAGTCTGCCAAGTCCGAAGCCAAAGATTCCAAAACTATTCAGTCCCTCAGTCATTGGTGTGAGTATACAAACCTAGCTGTTCACAACAAACAAATTTTTGGGGGCTCTGGACACCCTCCAGAGGATGATAATGTACATGTGTCATTTGCAGTGAAACTGCTATGTGGAGTAACATTAGAGTGGTGGAGGCAGCTGAATCTGCTGGCCACTTGAATCAAAGGTGGGAATGCATCTATGTAAAATACCGTATTGTGGCAGCTAGGCACAGGAAAATCTGAAGCGCGAGTGTCCACGGCATGGGAGCAGCTCAAACAAGCTCTTTAACACTGTTTTCATTGTGTGAATGCCTCCATGGTTGCATACAACGCGCTAAAGCAGCTGAAGCAGACCGGCTCGGTCCTGGAGTACACCCATAACTTCTTGGCGTTGTGCTCAGTCATCGACAACATGAGTGAGCCGGAGATGGTGGAAAAGTACCATTGCAGCTTGAAGGCAAATGTTTGGTGCACGTTGGAACTTTTTGGAATCACGTAGTTCCAAAAAATGTTAGAAACTACTTAGCGTTCATTAGCTACACTGTAACGGAACAAACTGACCCATGGAGATCAACGTAGTGGAAGGAGGCCAGCAACAGAGCAAGCCATGTAGTGGAAAATGTTGGATCTGTGGGAAGCCTGGGCACCACAAGAAGGAATACAAGAAAAAGCAACAAGAAAGCAGCAACCAGCACTGATGGTCGAATGTCCAATCGCCGGGAAAGATTCATCTGCATCAGCCCTGAGAGTCTTTCAATAACTAAGGTGCTGCAAAGTGCATTGCTATGGAGCGAAGGGAGCATGAGTATTCCAGGACTCTTTCTGAAAGCTATCATTCTATTGGCTGGTTCTATGAATGGCGAGGCATATCAGACTTGCCAGCAGATAAAAGCTTTGCTGGATTACGGCACGTTGCTCTTGTTGTTCAGCCGAGAGCTTGCAAAAATGCTGAGGCTAGCACAGCTACTTGGGAGGCTAACTAAGACCAAGTTGGTGCAAGGGGAGTTGGAGTGCAGATTGCTTCTAAAGCCTCTTCCGCTTTGGCAGAGGAAGATGTCGTGCGAGGTGAGATTTTTCACGTGCTCAATGGATGCTGACGATGTCAATTTTGGGTGTGACTGGCTGCACTAGTGGAATCCTGCAGTGGTTTTGCCGCTACGGACTCGGGACGAGGACTCCAAGGCAGGAAAGGTGCTGCAATTGAGTAATGTGTAGTCAAAGCCTTTTCAACACAAGTGGTACCAAATGCATATTTTGTGGGTGTGACAGAAGGAAGAAAATGGAAAGGTAGAAGTGTTGGTAGCAGAAGTTGAGCAAGAAAAGAGGGACCAATAGAAATGACCACGAGAAGATTTGTCTGAACACATAAGGGAGTGCTGGAGAGCTGCATTGATGTGTTTGCTGATATGCTGCCAAAGGGCTTACCACCTAAGAGGGACATAGACCATGAAATTCAGCTACTGCAACAGAATGTGCTGCTCATCGCATGATTGAAAACACGTTGGGTGATCCAAGGAACCAGTTGGGGGAGCTAATGGAGCAGGAGTTCATCAAGCCATTTATGCCATTGTATAGTGCACCAATCCTCTTTTTGAGAAAAAGATAGGGGATTTGCGGAGGTGCGTGGAGTATCGCGCATTTAACAACATGACAATCAGAAATCGGTACCCGCTGCCAAGGGTCAAGGAGGTTTTTGACTGATGGGAGCATAGAGTTTTAGCAGGATTGACTTGCACTTTGGGTACGATGAGATCCGTATTGGGGACCATCATTTGGAAAAGACAGCATTTTGGATGAGGGACTGCCACTTTGAGTACCTTGTGATGCCATTTGGATTGACCATTGCTCCTGCAACATTCATGAGCTTCATGAACCGGATCTTCCATCCTCACTTGGAACAGTTTGTGGTGGTTTTTGTTGACGTCATCCTCATCTACTCCAAAACTCTGGAAGAGCATCATCAACCGGTGTTGCACATTCTTTGGAGAAAGAAGTTTTTTGCTAAGCTCCCCGAGTGCGAGTTTGAGAAGTGGGAGGTTGAGTTCCTTGTGTACATTGCTTGTGGAAAGGGTCTCCATATAGACCCAAAGAAGGAGAAATTTGTGAAGCACTGGCTGATACAAGGTTGCGTACATGGAAACCTGGTCCTCTTGGGTGTTTTCAGTTACTTCTGGACATTATTTTTGGGGTACGCTAAGAAGGATGTGCCAATGAATCAGCAATTAAGGAAGAATCACCATTGGGAATGGTGTGAGAAGGAGTAGAAGAGATTTGAGGAGCTCAGTTTTGCAACGTCTGATGTTCCAGTCTTGGTGCATCCTTATGCATCTGAGGAGTGGGTCATGGCGACAGACGCAAGTACCTATGCTATTGGGGTAGTTTTGATGCAAGATCATGCTTACGGGTCACAACCAATTACGTACGAGTCTCTAAAGCTGTCATGTGTGGAGCTGATGTAGGCAATCCATGAGAGAAGTAAAGGTTGGCCGTAATCCATGTCTTCAAGCATTGGTGGTGCTACCGAGAGTCTTGAAGCTGCGTGGTCTTCACTAATCACTATGCATTGACGAACCTTAAGACACAGCCAAACCTGACTCGCCAACAGACTCATTGGATGGAGTTCTTGGAATCTTTTGCTACAGGGTCGTGGGATAGCTCCACCTCCTACTGTCCACGTGGACGGGACTGATGAATTTGAGGTGGAAATGATTCTGACTCACCGTTAGAGGTGACGTTGGGGAGAGTTTGTACTACAGTGGAAAGGGTATGCAGGTGAGCACAATTCATGAGAATTAGAGGCCAACATAAACATTGGAGATACGAATGCTATTCTCTAGGAGCATCTTGGACATGCCAGGACGTCGCGTCTCCGACCAGGGGGCTGAATGAAACGAGGCGTCCTATTTTTCAGGTGTACACGGCCTTTTCTGAGTTTCAGGGATATTTGGACCTATTTTCCACTTTTCATAAGTTTAGCTCGCGGTTGAACTTACCTCTCCTCAACCGGGTATGCGAGGAGGAGGAGAAGGAGGGTGAGCAGGCGAGCAAGCGTGAGATCATACAAGTGAATGATTGTGCAAGCACACGCTAGGCCTGTGTTCTCCTCATTGCTTTGCATTATGTTCCAAATGCTCCATGGGAGGGTGGCTTTCACCCTCTTGGCGATTAGCATAACAAATACACTACCTGCCAAGGGGGATGCACTGAAGGACCTCCAAGAATGGACGTGGTCAATGGTGATAGAATATTTGGTGATTGCAACCGTGTGATGGTGCAGTATTCCGATGGCGTGTGTTGCAGGTCGACTGCAATCACCACTGGGACACATACAAGCGTGCCAAACTTGAGAGGCGGCTCTCTGGAGCAGCACATATCCCCTGTGTGGGAGGACAGGGACCAAGACGGACCATCGATCTGGATAGATCAAAGGCTAGGGACTTCCTGCACTGACCATTAGGTGCAAGTAGGGCACTGGATACAGGTGCAAGTAGCTTGTTGTAGCAAGCTAGGAGAGTGGTAGGCTGGGACCAGGACTAGTCGGCCAGAAAGTTCAAATACACTGTACATGGTTTTTTGGAGTTAACCTCTCAGATCCCATGATTTCCAGCTATGCCTTCCAGATTATCTCCAATTCTATCTTTCTGCTGCAACTGTAATCTTCATAAACCAATGTTTAATTTTCTGAGAATACACACTCTCATATCGTGCCCCGTAATTTATGGTTGCGAGTAGTTTCACTAACTTTTTTTTTTTTTCAAATCGCAAGTTTATCTACAGTTTGTTTACTTTACATGCAACTTTGCTATGTTATCACTAAATAGTGTGCAGTTTTTTGGCCCATTTTTGTCAAACATTAGTTTCCTCTTCTTCTTCAGGTGGTGGCACCACAGCCACAACAAGTGTACCAACAATTGCTGCCCCTGCTGCCAATGTGCCTGTCAACAACCCACCTGCTGAAAAAACTTGGAGGCAGGCTATCCCCTCTGGACGCACTTTTTGGTGAATGCAGACCGTGTACTTTGCATTCATAGCTGTATGTGAAATTGCAAGCTGTTGAGTATCACATGCCCGGGCCATATGTCAGCAGCTGCATAGAGCCACCTGGCTATCTTCCACAAGGATGAGTTTGACCAGGTCATCAAACTTGGATTTTCCACCAAGTCAGCTGAAACATTGGCCCCACCTCGTGCAACCATCACAAACCAAGATCAGAGAGACTCTGTCCGGCATTGCATCATTCAACAAGTCCACTTTCCCAACCTACGTTTTGGAAGTGGCTCGTTGAAATAAAAGAGGTATCAGTGTTACCCCTGAGTGGTTCCCAGTAGCCTCACTCAAGGGTGGGGAAAAACCCACCCCGCAACCTTGTCCGTTACCACGGCCGGGCCCATTGTTGCGACCGCGACCCTATCCACGGCCCTGTCAGTGGCCTCCTACTACACCCTCACCACAAGGTGTTGGTGTTGCCGCTAATGACGCAGGCTCTTGTCCACCACCAGCAGCCTCAAGGCACTGAGCCCTAAAGTGACCAGGCTACATACAGTAGTAGCAGATTCCGTAAGGTATGTTGTGCGGCGCTCACGCGCCGCCTGTAGCTCGTCATTGTCGCGGCTGCGCTTGTGTTTTGGGATCTTGTGCCTGCTAGTCTTCTTGACAGGAGGGTTTGCAGGCTGCTTGCCGTTGGCCTCGCCCCACTGCCCTGCTGCTCCTCCAGCCTCCGCAGCGTCCATGTGCATGTCACGGCCTTGCTGTGCACGTGCATTCCGCCTTGTGTCCGGGTAGTGCTTCGGGTTCACGGAGTATACCTCATTCATGTAGTCCCACAACGCCTTCCAGCTTGTCCTAGCCTAGCTTCTTGCTGTTGTGGTGGTCTTTTCCTTCAACTTCTTGCTGGCAAGACAGTCACGCAAGTACTCCACCAGCTTGCACTCCAAGTACTTCAAAATCTGAGTCCCATCGCCCTCGGTGAAGCTTTTGGCTTCCTCCACGAGTGCGGTGAACTCGCTCAATTAGTCTTCGAGCGAGCTACCCAGCAGCATGAAGTCTTTGATTTTGTGGAAGACGCACTTTGGCTCATCACGCAGGGTGCACCTCTTATGCAGAAGGCCTCCCACGGCATGGGCTGCCACTTGAAGTGCGGCTGTTGTGCAGTCCACTCCTTGACCATATCCTTGAAGAGCTTGTCTTCAAGTCGCGTCGTGGAAAGGTCGTCCCACTGGCTGAGTGGAGCCTTGTGGACACGTAGAACGTGCTCCATGCAATAAAGCAAGTCGGTTAGCTTCACGTCCTTTTAGAATAATCTCCACATTGTGGAGGGAGGACGTGTTCATGGCCGGCCCTAAATTTGTCAAGGTAGGCAAGTCTTTGCTGCCACCGGCAATGGCATCAGTAGTTGCGGTGTGTTACGCTTTCTGTTGCACCACCACCTCGATCACGCTCTGCAACATCTTGTTGAGGTCGTTGAATCGGCGGCTTGCCTCATGAGCGGCCAGGTACTATAGCTGGTGATCACGATCAATGTCCGTGATGCTCTGCCCGACGTGGACGAGCAAGTTGGCAAATGCGAACTTGAGCTCTAATGTCGTCAGAGCATCGACGATAGCCTCAAGGATCTCACGTTGTCCGTGCACATTTACCCTCTGCAGGAGGGTACGGTTTGCGTACACGCCTCCAAGAGATCCCACCTTCTGGAGGAGGTTGTCGTTAGCGATGACGCTCGAGTGGGCGTTGCCCCGCCCCATTGCGGCCACATCATAGGAAGGGGGGTCCGTCCCCACTCCTCTGAGTGGTGTCATACCTCCACCGTCGATGGTGATCTTGAGTCAGCCTGCTGTCTGAGCAGCAAACTCAACGAGCATGTGGCGGTCATCGCGCATTGCCTTTGCGGTGACGTCCTCTAGCTTGTTCTTGTGGGAACTTCCCGCGTGGCTACTTTTGGCGCCTTTGCTGCTCTCGGCAGCCTTGCCGTTGTCGGCAGATTCAGGCAATGCGGCGAGCGCCTTGCCCTTCTTGAGCGATCGGCTCAAGTTTGTTACACAACTATGGCGATGATCGCGATCCTTGTTGCCTTTGCCATCGTCGGCGTTGTTTACTTTCTCAGGGTCCCCCTCCGGGAGATCCTCCTCCAGCGCACCGTCCGTTACACGGAGGTCGCCCACGTGCATGTCGACGTGCTTGTCGAGTACTTTTCCGGCCTCCGCATGCTTCTTGGTGTTGCCCAAGGTTGGCCCCGGTCGCCTTTGGCGGTACGGTTACCTTTCGTTAGGCAACCGTGCTCACGGTGGCAGCTCCCAAGATTTGGAGTCTGCCGAGAGCGTGTGGTGAGGCCGTCACCACCTTTCCCTTGTTGGTCTTCGACCGTCTGGCACTTGCCATCTTGTCACCCGTGCAACTAGCACGTGAAGACCGTTGTGAGGATCACCCCACCACTTCAAGGAGGTTTTGCCTCCTGAAGTATCCTTGCTCTCACAATTGGTGAGGCAGTTATAAATCTGATTTCTGATTTCCTACGTCGCAACGGTCGGCACAACCACGTGGTAGAAAAACATTATTTTTCTAGGTTGCCACGGTTTGGCACAAGCACGTGGATTTTAGGTAAAATCCCAAGCCTTGACTCACGGCACTAAGAAAGCTAAGAAAACCTAGAGAAACAAGCAAGTAGAAGATCAAGAAGATCTACTAGTTTGTTCACCACTCAACAAGGTGAGGGGTAGGCGAGGGGTCAACTCTAACGAAAAATGTGTACCCCCTCACATGTCGTCCTCACTAATCGTATGTCTTTTCACCTTCTTTTCTTCTTGTCTTCTGGTCTTCCTTGGCCTGTTCTTGCTTCTTCTTGGCACACCTTGTCCCCCCTAAGAGGCGCCTTCCTTGTGCTCCACGGCAATGTGGTGGCCTCTAAAAACTCTCCAAGTGGCCCCTTTCTCTATTTTCTTTTCTTCTCAGGCCGTGAGAAACTCTTGTATTGGGAAAAGGCACTGTCCCAATTTTAGGTTGAAGAGGAGGAGAAGGAGGCTAAGGAAGAGGGTAGAATTAGGTGGTTTTGGGGGTGGCTACTCCCTATCTCGTCCCAAAAGATTTCCCCTAGTCCACTGCGATGGAGGAGAGGCTGTGGAGAAGAAGCCCCAAAAACTAGAGCTCTTCTCCAGGTTTCTAATGCACTTAATGGCACTTCAAATGGTGAACCATAGATGGCATAGTCCCTTCTGGCGTTCTTGCTGCTGCTTGCAGCTGCCGACGGCGTTTTACATATGTTGTAGCCATCGTTTCCATCGAACCCTTGGTTGCGGGGGTAGTCTTGATCTGAGAACCATTGTAACGGTTCGGAACCTCCAGCTCCTGCACTTAGGTCATCGTCGGAGATCGCGGAATGGTGTCCAGAGCTTGCACGAGGGGTTTCCCCCGCCGCGTCACTCTGGGGGCAATCATCATCAACGACCTTGTGCAGGGAGACATGAGTAACTCAAGTCTCCAGAGGCCCATTTATGTTTTTACCTCACCCCCTTGTTCTGGGTCTGAAACTAGGGGGTATTACCTCAAACTCGTGAGCTTGCACGAGTTTTCCACTTTTGAATCTCGTAGTTCATCCTAAACAAACTCTAGCTTTGTTTTTGACGCGTCGGAGCAAAATCGTCGTGTGCGAGACACGATCGGCAGTTTTGCCCAACTTTTCTCACGCACTCTTTTGGCTCCTCGCTCTCACCCTTGCTCCCCCTATCCCTCGTCCCCGCTTGCTCGCTTGCAAGGAGGGCAAGGGGGGGCAAGGGCACGAGGCCATGAGGCCTTGCCCTCGAGGCCCTCGTGGCCCCTCAGCCGCCGATCGGGCTGAGGCCACGATTGGCGGCTGGCAGCCGGCCGGTCACCTGGCCTGCCGCCTACTGTATAGCCGGCCGGCAGCCAGCTGGCCGGTGGCCAGCAAAGTGCTGGCCGTCGGCCAGCCCTTGCTGACGCTATGGGTGGTGCGCAACCACCCCTCGCTTCACTGAGGAGGGAGGGCCGAACCGACCCTCCCACTACACACAGCTACTACGGTGACTCTCACTGCTACTGCCAATGTTGCGTCTCAATGGTGCAGCTCACCCTTGCTGTCACTGATGTGGGGACATATTTCAGGTGATGCACTAGCAAGCAAACAAGTACAAGAAACAGTAGGGTTTGTGCTACAGAGATTCACAAAGTCTCATAAGCTTCAATAGCTTGTGTAATGTAGAAATGGATGACAACTGAGAAGCACAAAGTATAATTGAATTCCCTGGTGCACGGCGGGTAACGCTCGCGGCAAAGTCTGATTGTCCTAAAACCGGCCAAAAACTACTATTTTTGACTGAAATGTTGCGCATATGTATCCAAACACAACACTGTATGAACCTAGAGATGCGGAACCTTAAGCCAGATTCTCTGATTGGTAACACAATAAGGTCTAGCATCAATCAGTAGATGCACAATGCAAAACATGTAAATCAAGCTCAAGAGCCAGTCCACTGAGAAAACTCTAGCAACTAGATAAAACACTTCAGAGCAGCTTAGCAAGTACTCATGACACCGTGGTAGCTGTCTGGTAACTATTGGTGGATGGAGCTACCAACCATTGGTGCTCCGATGCCAGCTGGGTCTGCATCAGGGATCTACACAAGCATGGACATGGCCGATTGGTCACAGTATGTTGTACAAACAGACAGGGACGACTCGAGGTTTCTCTCTCACAATTGAGTAGCTAGTGTTGCTCAAGCGCTGTGTCTAGGCACAACAGACTACACACTTTGTTCCAAGTGTGTGAGACGACAGTCTTGTCCAGACTAGTGCAACATTATTTCAAGTTCCTCCTACAGTTGTCCATTTCCATGCAGGTCACTGGTTAGGTCGAATGCAAAGTGGGCCCTTGGTGAAGATGTGTTGAAATTGCATCCACTTCCTGGCCACTCACATCTGATGTAACTCTTGTCTCACCTCACATGCTCACACACACATGTACAAGAGATTAAATGATCGTGGCTTTACCTGAAGAGTCAGCATTGAAGACAACGTGGTTGTTGGCACCTATCTCACCAGGCAGTCACCAAGCTCTCCAGGGATTCCCCCTGGAATAACCTGCCGATCTCATATTTCTCCTCATGACTATCTTGCTAAGATGTGGAAGAGGCTAGACCTCGTACAATCTGAATGCCCTGGTCTGCCTCATGTTGTTTACTTGTTGGTTTTCGAAGAGCTTTAACAGTTCCCAGATATTGATCCACCATGTCGGTCATTGGCCGTACGCCGATGAGTAGCCGTCCTTGGTTAATTCCGAGAGGCCGGACACGACCCCCGGTTGGCAGTGCGAGCTCTCTCTGATTGATGCTCGACGTGAGTGTGTGCTTACCGGTCCTTGCACGCTTGTTCCTCCATCCAGAACTTGTCTTTGTTGTTCTTCTTCCAAGGCAAACTTCCACATCCATGGCGTACGTTTCACTCGGGGATCTCCCCACTCCCTAACTTCTCTCACACTCTCTTCATGAGCACACTCAAGGGTCACTACTGGTATGATATCTGTCAGGATTGTCTTCACAATCACGGTCCTTGGGCTCTCAGTGGGTTGCTCTATCCCGCGTCACAGATCTCAACATGCACTGTGGAAACTACTGCGACCTCTGCGATTGCACCAGCCATCACCTCAATGACAACGGTCTCTCTCTCTCTCTCTCTCTCTCTCTCTCTCGCTATGCTGGCTGCCACTGACACTCTCTGGCCATACCACAGCCCATGACATCCCGTCTCCCTTGAAACCCGTGGGCTGTGCATCCGCCTCCATCACCGGTCATCTGGACTAGCTGTTGAGGCACACTAATGCTGCTACTGCCGCACCCCCTGTTTGCNATCTGTCAGGATCGTCTTCACAGTCACGGTCCTTGGGCTCTCAGTGGGTTGCTCTATCCCGCGTCACAGATCTCAACATGCACTGTGGAAACTACTGCGACCTCTGCGATTGCACCAGCCATCACCTCAATGACAACGGTCTCTCTCTCTCTCTCTCTCTCTCTCTCTCTCGCTATGCTGGCTGCCACTGAAACTCTCTGGCCATACCACAGCCCATGACATCCCGTCTCTGCTGAAACCCATGGGCTATGCATCCGCCTCCATCACCGGTCATCTGGAGTAGCTGTTGAGGCACACTGATGCTGCTACTGCCGCACCCCCTGTTTGCTTGGGTTTCTTCCCTTCTTACGATGTGCAGCCTCTATCACACGCACCTGCAGCTCTTCGGCCATTGCCCAATCCACGGTCTCCCATAGTTTGGACCCCGCAGGCAGTCGCAACTGTCTCAGCTGCTCTCCACCACCAACATCTTGTGGATTCCCCCCTTGGTCAAGTATCATGGCCTACAGTCCCACCTCCACTCTCTGTTCTTTGAAGGCGGGGCCCACACCCTTGGATGCCATAGCTGTTGTGGCTACTCCCACAAATGTCGCACTCAGAGCTTCTCTTCTGAGCACTGGCATCTACTTACAGCTGCCGCACTACTCGATAGCAGCCGCACTTTGTATCATCTACTCGGTGCTACCGTTGCACACTCGACGTTCGCCACGCTGGATTCATTGCCACTTGATGGGCCTCCTGAAAACGAGCTTGACTCGCCTCACCTAGTTGCCAAGGAGGCAACACGTGAAGCAGGGCTTCCGGTAGAGGACTGGACAGTGTGGGACCCTTCGTATCTGCAAAGCGACCCCATCACTTTGCAGTGGATGCGTATGCTGAATGTAAAGTACTTGCGTACAGGAGCTGAATGCTAGGAAGAAGCAAGGAAGTGGGAGATTGACCGGCAGGTCTACACAGCTGATGGCCTGTCCTCCACTCCTTAGCCACATCCAGGTATACAACCTGCCGGGACCAACCCGCTTCCTGACTCCGCCCCTGCTACTCGTCTCGCTGCTGCTGACACCTCTGACATATCAGTGACACATGAAGTTCTCGGCCGGGTTCCGGACCTCCCTTTGCACAAAGAATCTATCAGCCTTGCTAGTGCTATTCTCAATGCAGCCGCAGGTGTTGACGCCATGTTTACTGCCACTACCCGCGCGAGTGGAGCTCTGACACAAACTACTACGGGCAGAGAAATAGAGACATACTTTGAGGCAGCGTCCTCTCTCATCCTCCTAACTACAACTGCCGCCAACGTTGTTGCCCAAGTGATGGCATTTGCCTCTGCCGTGGCTACAGTCGTAGTCACTGCAGCAAACACGACATCTATAGCCTTCAACTCCATCCGCACCTCCACCGCTGCAACCGTCCTTACTCCTATAAGTAGAGTCCGCACTCCCACGCAACACGCCACCACTGGTGTTCTCATTCCATCCGCATCAGCAACAGTGGCAGGAGCCTCCATTTCTGGGCTTCTCAACCTCGTGGTCGCCATCTCCGCCTAGGTCGCCATTTTTCATCCTTGGCCGCAGGGGTGGTGCCGCCGCTCTTCTCCTTGCTTCCACGTTGCTACTTTGGTGAGCATTTCCGCTTCCTTCTCACCCTTGTCTTTTACATCTTCTACTCTGCATTCTCACATTACTCTCTCATCACCCCATTGCTCCTTCTCCCTGCATCATGTTGGCTCGTGAAGAAACCATTGAAGCACTACCGACAACGCTTAGTGAAGCCCATGCAGCACGTTGCCGAGTGAAGGAGGGACTCTTAAAGGGGCTGGATGCACAAAAGGACCTGGCCACCACAGTGGCCAACCTGGTCATGGAGCGTATTTGCTCGGTCCCTGTCCTTGCAGCCGTGATGACTACGGATGGAGGAGGGTCCTCCACGGCCAACTCCTCGATTCCAGACGGTGTCTCAGCAGTTTTCTCCAACCCCTCTCTGTCTCCTGTCCTTGCTTGTACACTTCTTCCCCATTGACAGGAAGACTTTGAGAGCTCTTATCCCTAGTTCACATCAAAGCTCACCTTCTCATCTTGGGAGACGCGCTTCATTGCTTGGGCGCAAGGGGAGATCCCCTGGGAGTACTACTCCCCTGCCAAGAGTCCTTTCTTACCTCAGCCTATTGAGGCCGTACGGGCTGTACAGGCACTCATCAACGCCAGACTTGAGGGCCTCCCAGATGACATCAGAACATACAATGTATTCCTTACACATGGCAACCTTGTAGATCTAGTGGGGGCGTATGCCGCCATCCACCCCCGTAGAACTATGACTGGCCTTGATACCCAGAGCGCTCTTGACGAGCCCTCTAGTCACAGTTGTGGCAGACAAGGCTGCCTTCCTCGGCAGCCTTGTTTGCCACAACTGTGACCAGCCAGGACACGGGTGGTACACGTGTCCGCTCCTGACTGACGAGGCTCGCATCATTGCCACCATGCGTCGCTAGCGTGAGCATGGCCTTACCACCACCACCGTGACAATCGTTGCTCCTGCTACATCTGCATCACTTGCGACGGCTCCACCCAAACATCTTCCACAGCAGTTCGCGTCCACTCCTCCGTCACTGGCACCTTCCTCCTTCTTCTTAGGATCCGGGGCCGTCACACCACAGTCGGTCTACTCTGTTGGTCCCTCCACTCGCGAGCGGTCAGAGACCTACATCATCAACTCCGGGGCCACACATCACATGACGGCCTCACGCGAGGCCTTCAACATCCTTGGTCCTGTCACCGATGTCTCTGGGGTTTGGACGGGTTCTGGTCAGGAGTTACCCGTTTGTGGTGTCGACGTTGTTCGGCTTCGTGGTCCTGCTGGTGATTTCTTTGTGACTGATGTCCTCTTTGTCCCTGGCCTTGAGCTCAGCCTCCTGTCTGTCACAGCCCTTGATCGTATGAGCATGGACATTCAACACTCGCGACGTGTTGGCACTGTGTCGTTGCATCCATCAGATCGTGTCGTCTTGCATGTCGTCGCCTGTGGCAACTTGTAGCGCGTCCCACGCCTGTCCGCTTCTACCTCTTCCCCCTCCTCATCGACTGATACTAGCCACGTGTTTGTTACTAGCACACTCTATTTGAAGCACACACGTTGCCTGCATCATTGCCTCTATCACGTCCACTCTGCCACTGTCGAGAGCATTTCTTGCACGCAACCAAGCCGCAGGCCTTGATCCAACCTCCTTTCCTCTGCCATGTCCCACCAAGTGCATTGATTGTGCTCAAGGGAAGATGCACTCCTCCACCTACCTCCTGTCTGCCTCTCGTGCGACTGCCCCGCTCGACTTGGTTCACTTAGTCATCATGGGTCCCCTCCCAACAGAGCCCGTCGGAGAGCAAGGTCGTTACGTCCTGACACTGACAGATGACTACTCTTGTTATCGTTGGATCTTCTGCCTTCGACAAAAGAGCGACATTGCTCCCACCATTTGGGACTGGCTTGTTTGTGCTGAGCGTGTGTGTGGTCGCCCCCTGCGTTGCTTCCACTCTGATTGCGGGGGTGATTTTATGGGGGAGACAACACTCTTCCTCGCCTCCTGTGGCATCCATCTTGAGACGTCAACGCCTTACACGCCAGCACAGAACGGAGTCTCTAAGCGGTGGAACCGCACCATGGCAAAGGCCGTCCGCACCATGCGGGTCGAGTCCGGTCTCTCTGACGGCTTCTACTTCGAGGCCATGACCTACATGACATGGGTCTCAAACCGGATTCCCCACGGTCCCATTCCCTGTCAGTCCACGCCATATCAGCACTAATGTGAAGAGCGAGCCGACCTTTGTCCGGTCCGCGTCTGGGGCTGCGTAGCCATAGTGTGGCTGCCTGCCCCACACCAGGGTATCAAGCTTGAGCCTCGCAGACGTCCCTGCACTTTCCTTGGCGTCTCGTGTTAGTCCAATGCATGGAGCTTTTGGGATCCCATCCGGCACTACATCATTGAGTCCTGGGACGCCCTCTTCTTTGATGACCTTTTTCCCCACGACCTCATTCACTCCGGCGCGTCAATGTTCCTTCCGTCACATGGGGGAGTGGTAGGTCCGTCCTCCTTCCAGTCGCGTTTGGGCTTCCCATCGTCTGCGCCCGCGGGTTCTTCTACGCCGGCTACCCCGTCCGTTTCCGCCAGCCCCTTTGGACCGACTGCCCCGTCCATGTACGACAGCTCATCCGGGCCGGATGTCCCGTCCGTGTCCACCAGCCCCTCCAAGCGGGCTGCCCCATCCATGTCCGCCAGCCCCTCCAGGCTCGCTGTCCCATCTTTGTCCGCCAACACCTCCGGGCCGGCTGCCTCGTCTGTATTCGCCAGCCCATCAGGGTTGGCTGCCTCATCCATGTCCGCCAGCCCCTCCGGGCTGACTGCCCCGTCCATGTCTGCTAGCCCCTCCGGGCCGGCTGCCCTATCTGTGTCCGTCAGTCCCTCCAGGCCAGCTGCCCCGTCCATGTCCGCGAGCCCCTCTGGGCCGGCTGCCCCATCCGTGTCCTCCAGCCCCTCCGGGCCGGCTACCCCATCTGTGTCCGCCAGCCCCTCCGGGTCGGCTGCCCCATCCGTGTCCGCCAGTCCCTCTGTGTCGTCTGCCCCGTCCATGTCCGCCAGCCCCTCCGGGCCGGCTGTTCTGTCTGTGTCCGCGAGCCCCTCTGGGTTGGCTGCCCCATCTGTCTCCGCCAGTCCCTCCGAGCCGGCTGCCCCATCCATGTTCGCCAGGCCATCCGAGTTAGCTACCCCATCCGTGTCCGCCAACCCCTCCAGGCCGGCTGCTCCATCCACATCCGCTAGCCCCTCCAGGCTAGCTGTTGCGTCCACGTCCGCCAGCTCCTTAGGATCGGCTGCCCTATCCGTGTCGGCGTGCTACAAACGTGGTCCGGGCAAGAGCCTTCGACCCAGGACGCACTCAGGCCACCCCCTCACGCCCTCTTGCGCCACGACCCCCTGTCACCCCACGAGACTCCTTGCCTCCTATCAGACCCACTTCTACAATCGTGAGTGGGGATCTAGACATAAAGGCACTTGGCTTGGCCACTTTGTCAATCATCACTGACCTGCATCTAGGGTCAGCTTTGGGCTATGACTTGCACCATCAGGAGCACTGGTATGCCGTCGCGTCCAGGCTCACGTATATGCCACTGAGGGCGCAGGACGCACACGCCCTTGCTGTCCACCCCACAGAGCAACTAGAGGACCCAACCGCCCTCTGTGAGGCTTGAGCATCTCCCGATGCCACTCACTGGGAGGTTGCATGCGCCAACGAGCTTGCAGCCATTCGGCAAGATCGGGTCTTTGAGCTCGTCCACCTCCCCCCGGGCCGCAAGGCCATCGGCGCCAAGTGGGTTCTCCAGCAAAAGTGGAAGCCAAAAGAGTCCCTGGAAAAGTACACGGCCCGTCTTACAGTAAAGGGGTTTGCTCAGGTCCCTGGGATTGACTATGACCAAATCTTTACCCCCGTCGGTCGGTTCTTCACTAGTCAAGAGTTGTTCAACCTGGTTGCCGAGCACGGGTGGGAACTGCATCAGATGGATGTGAGCAACGACTTTATCCATGGCTAGAGGATGACGAGCTATACATGTTGTGGCCTCAAGGCTTTGACGATGGCTGCAGCAAAGTCTGGAAGCTGCGGAAGACCCTCAATGGCCTGAAGGAGTTAACTCGCTGTTGGATCCAGGAGATCAGTTGTACGATTCTCAGCGGCGGCCTCCTTTGCAACTTTGCCGACCTTGTGTTGTTCATTTGTCCGCGAGATCAGACCCTCGTCACTGTCCAAATCTATGTCAATGACCTCCTCATCGCATCGCCGGATGTACCTGCCATCTAGCGGGTCAAGGACCTGCTACATGCTGCGTGCCAGATGAAGGACCTGAGGTGAGCATGAGTCTTCCTGGGTATGGAGCTTGAGCATGATCGCTCTACGGGCATCATGCATGTCCATCAGGCCGTTTACGTCCAGACCTTGTCCGGGCGCTTTGCTCAAGACCTGCCCCTCGTGTTGAGAGCATCCTCACCCATGTCTTCCGATGGTCAGACGATGCTCAAGAGCTTTGATCCAGCCGTGGTGTGGGAGCCAGTAGACGTGATCACGTATTTACACGTCATCGGGTCACTGATGTTCCCGGCGACAATGATGCATCCAGACATTGCGTTTGCCGTCAACCTCCTTGCACAGTTCTCTCAGGAGCTGCGTCACCTCCCCTTCAAGGCCGCGATCCAAGAACTACACTATGTCGTCTCTAACCCACAACGCCATGTTATGCCAAGGGTCCAATTTTCATGATTTTCGGGCACTGTTGGTACCAGAGATTACCGTAGACGCTGCATGGGTTTAGGTAGCCGTAACTCCTCAGCATCATTTTTCTAGTTGATTCTGATCACGACTGCGTTTGCAGCATGCGCATTATGGTATGGTCCAGGTTTTAGGCAAAACAGACGACGCCCGGGTTTTGGGCTGTCGGCCGTCTGGCTGGGCTCACCTAGAAAACCCTGCCTGCCCGAAAATAGGTCTATTTTCTGATTGGCTGGTTAGCTGAGTTACAAGCTCCACAGAGTGGGGGGGGGGGGGGG
>SZWC01003497.1:44000-56139 GCA_023375785.1 Penium margaritaceum
AGCGCCACAGGGGGGGGGGGGGGGGGAGCTAGAACTTGGAGGGGTCTCCCATTGCTGTTCATTCTCAGTTCTTAATCAGTACTTTCCAGTTTTTAGCTGTTGTCTGGAGCTAACTCTGGCGCACATAGTCCTGAGAAACAAACACCATAACTCTTAGACTTAGGCTCTGCTGCAGCAGACTGAGGGGGCAGCTTAAGCAACGAGCGTGAGTTCTCGCATGCTGCATCAACAATGCTGCTGCCTCAACCTGCTGCTATAGGAGACTTCCAGCTACACTCCGACTGCCCTGGTCTGCCTCATGTTTTCTGCTTGTGGGTTTTGGGGGAGCTGCAATAGTTCCCGAGTGATGATCCTTAGGGGGCCACTGTGTCGCTTGTTGGCTGTACACCGGTGAATAGCCGCCCTCAGTTAACAGCGAGAAGTCAGGCTCGACTCCCGGGTGGTAGTGCAGGCTCGCTTGGGTTGATGCTTGACGCGAATGTGCGCTTACCAGTCCTTACATGCTCACCCCCCCACCCAACACTTGGTTTCATTGTTTTCTTCTAAGAAAAACGTCCACATTCATGGCATGCTTGTCACGTGGGGATCTCCCCACTCCCTTGCTTCCCTCACACTCTCTTTGTGAGCATCCTCAAGGACAATTACAAGATGCGGATGATACCGTCATGATGGATATCCAATGGTGGCCGTGAGCAACAGACTTCATGTCGGTGCCTTGTTTTTGCTCCTAAAGCTTGCACTACACTTGCACTATTTTTTGTTGTTCTGGGGTTCTTTTCCACCAAGAACACGTCTGGCATGGGCCCACCTGGATGCCATGGAACATGTCATAACAGTCACATCTGGCTCAGACAAAAGTAGGTACCCCTCTCCATCCCTTGGTCATTTCCCTTTCTCATAACTTTGAAGAATTTCTTCCTTGTTTTCCGGGCACCAACTGTTGAAATGTCGTTGGCCACTCACATCTCTGTGCCTTCTTGTCTCACTCTTCATGGCACACACACACACACACACACACACACACACACACACACACACACACACACACACACACACACACACACATGTACAGATTCAATGACCATGGCCTTCCCTGCGGAGATGTCACACGAGCGCACCCAGACTGCTAGCTATGGCTCCATGAAGCAGCTAACGCTCTACCTAGGAGTGCCCTTTGGCACATGGTGGCGGTCATTTGACTACCGTAGTGTCTCTTACACTCGACTAAAATAATTGTTTTCCTTTTTCCACTCTGGCACATATTAAATTTCTTTGCCCATGGACGAATCACTCTCAAAACTACAAAAATCTCGTTTCTCTATACACAATTCTTACAGAAAAATGGAACAAGGAAATTGCTCAAATGCTTACATAACTTAGTCTAAAACAAATCAGACTCCACACTGCCATGCTGCATCGGGATGGCAACGTGGAGACTTGCCCACGTAAATTAGTTGAAGGGACAGCTCAGCCCCTCTTGGACTGTGTGCGGAACTTGTCGCCAGGATTGCACGCAGTCCTCCTGGCGGCGCCTGGCCGTCAGGAGGACCGCCGCGCGACGTGCAAAGGGTGGTGGGGGCGCGACATCCCTCAACGTTCCGAATTTCACATTTTGAGATTTGAAGTTGAGGGGACAGACCATGGAGCTGAACAAACGTTCGACCATTATCTGACACAGAATTAACGAAAATGCCCATGGACAAAGCAGGGTAGAAAAAAATAGGCCATAAATTATAGGCGAACACAATTGTCACTTAATTCGATTCTAGAAAACAGGCGAATATAAAAGACACTACAATATCTTGCGTTGATGTGGTTGATGCTAGGGTTCGTACATTATGACTTCCGATCCTTGCAAATTGTGACTTGCCTCTGTGTTGTTGGGGGAGCTGCATGATTTTCTCGGGTGCTGATCCTGTGGGGGCCATTGTGTCAACCGTTGGCTATGTACTGGTGAGAAGCCACCCTCAGTTACCTCTGAACGGGCATGCTTGACCCCCGAATGGCGATGCACATTGTCTCGGTGTCGGTATTCACTCACCCGTCTTGCACTCTCGCCTGGTGCACTTAAATCCTTTTCGTCTCTCTTCTAACCTAACTTATGCAAGTCAAGCTTACCACGTCCACGACGTCCCATGCTCTCTAGCATTTCGCGAGACGACTTGCGTGGTTGGTATGAAGGTTTCCTTGCAATTACACCAACAACCTCAACACACTAATTGGCAGTCCTACATGATGAGTGACACAATTTCATACCTCATAGTTTGGGTGCCTGTGAACCCTCCCTCCTTGATGCGTCCGCCACAGGCATCGGGTAGCATGGGGTTCTTCAACCCCATGCGACAGCACAGCCACCTCTGTTGGTCTTTGCGCATCCTCATTGTGCTCTGTTGTGTCCTCCCGGCTTGTGTACATTGACGTGCAGATGACTGATGGCGAGAGTCGATGCTGTTGGAGTGTCGTCCGGTGGAGGCCACACCCGCTAAGGCCTAATCGCAGTTTGTTAGAGCCTCCTCTCTTCGGCGACGTGCTCAGCTCCATCGGCAGGCCTCCTCGGCGGTCAGGCTGCCGGTGGTCACTGCCATCGCAGATGCTGTCTCCATGCGTTAGGCGCTGGATCTGACTGTACCGTTGCGTCTGCAGCGTCATGCTCTGCCTAGGGTCAATGTCTCATGTTGTGTGGCACTGTTTGGCATCATGGACCATCGTAGGCACTGCCTGGGTTCAAGCAGCCATAAATCTTTGCTGCTATTTTTCTAGCTGTTTCTGACTGCACGACTGTGTTCGCAGCGTCGGTACTATGGTATGGTCCAGTTTTCAGGCAAAACGGACGACGCCCTGGTTTTGGGCTGTCGCCCGTCTCGCAGGGCTCACCATGAAAACCCTGCCTTCCAGAAAACAGTCCTAGGTCTATTTTGTGATTGGCTGGTTAGATGAGTAACAAACTCCATAAAGCTGGGAGGAGCTAGAACTTGGAGGAGTCTCCCATTGTTGCTCATTCTTCATTCCTAATCAGTCACCTTCAGTTTTCAGCTGCTTTCTGGCGCTAACACTGGCGCGCACGTTTCTGAGTAACAAACCCAGAGCTTCCACACTTAAACTCTAGAGCAGCAGACTGAGGGGGCAGCAGACTTGAGCAACGAGCGTGGAAGCCCGCACGCTACATCAACAATGCTGTTGCCCCAACCTGCTGCCTAGCGTTTCCTTTTTGGAATCAGAACCAGAGCGTAGCAGCAGCAGCATAAGATTGGCGTACAGGTGCCAAACAATGCCGGTGGACCTCCATATGCGCTAGTGCCGGGGAAATGCTGCCGGATTTTTTCTGGCAGCATTGACCCGCCTGGTGGTGGCGTCAGACTTTTTCCCACGACCACTAGGCCAGGGGAAATGCTGCCAATTTTTTTTGGCAGCACTGGCCCCCACGCGTGATGCCAGGAGGTCAGCGGCAAGCTGCGTCCGTCACTTGTGGGCGACGATGTACGCCGCAACGTCACCCAGGTGTAGTGACTGGAACTTGCAAGCAGCAGCAACAGCCTGCAGCAACAACAGCAGTAGGAAATAGCAACAAGCAGTGGAAGCAGCAACTAGCATTAGCTGCGTGCAGTAGAAGCAACAGGCACTAGCAGCAGCTTGTAGCAGCCTGCACCAGCAGTAGCTCATAGTAGCAAGCAACAGCGACAGCCAGTAGCAACAGCTCACAGCAGTAGTAGTAGCGGCAGCGGGCAGCAGCAGTATGAACGAGTAGCAGCGGCAGCGAGCAAGAGCTATAGCAGCAAGCAACAGTAGCAGCAGGCTGCAGCTGCCGTAGCAGCAAGCAGCAGCAGCAGCGAGTAGCAGCCGGTAGCAGCCGGCTGTAGCAGCAGTAGTAGCAGTGGGTGCTGCTGCTCATAGCCCGTAGCTCGCCACAAGCAACAGGCTACTGGCAGTACGCCCGCTACTCGTAGCGAGCAGCAGACTGTTGGCAGCAAGAAGCGAGCTTGCTACCCACAGCCCGCTGCCCACAGGGAGTAGCAAAGCTCGTTGTGACAGACAAAAGGAAGAAAAAAGACAGGAAGAAAATCCCCATACCACTAGTGCCTTTGCCGTGGCTATAGTAACTGCCATAGCTGTTGTAGCAGCCACAACAGCCGCAACAGTATGGAGCAATAGTAGCAGGACTTGGTGCTGAAACAGGAGGTGCAGCAGCAGTAGTAGGAGCAACATCAATAGCCGCAACAACAGCACTAGCAGCAGTAGGAACAGTAGCAACAGCAGCCACAGCAACAACAGCAGTTGCAACAACAACAACATCAACAGTAGCTACAATAGCAATCCCAACAACGGCCGCTACTGATGTAAGCATCCCGCAACTGACGTCAGTACTAACATCACTACTCACGTCATGAACACACCTAAAAAAGGGGGGAAAGGGGGGGAAGGGAGACATCTATAGTAGCAACTTTGTACATAATGCAATGGCAGCTGTCGGTGTCAGCCGTCCTAGGATGACATCACTACTGACATCAGTAGTACAAAAGAAAATGGACTCCAAAACCCACCATGGCTAACAGCCCAAGTGGGGAGGGGTTCTCCTATGTTGGGTGGACCCCCAGTCCCCATTTCTTGCAACAGCTGCAGTAGCACCAGCAACAGCAGCACCAGTAGTGGTAGCAGCAATAGGAGCAGTAGCTGCAGCAATAGCAGGAACAGTAGCAGTAGTAGCAGCAGTAGCAGCAGCCCACATGCATCGTCGCAGGCACCTCTGACCCCCCGACTACCTTTCAACAACAGCTCGCCGCCCTGATGTAGCAACTTGTAGCACTACAGCCACTGGCCTCATAGACTGCCACCACTGCCCTTGAGCCATTCATTCCTCTTGGGCACGCCAGCCTTGCTGTGTCCGCTACCACACATTACCTGGCGCATCAGCAAACTTAGCACCAACGGCAGACGGTGACCGCCGTCCTTGGCCCCACTCTGGGTGCTGGCCGCAGGCAAAAGGACTTTGAGACGACGCCCCAATCGCTTCAGGCCGGCGAGCAGTTCCAGAGTTGGGAGCTCAGCTTGTGCATCTAGGCGCAGGGTGAGGGTCTGTGGGCATACTTAACCCTCCCGTACGACTCCACCCAGGCCAACCAGCTGTATGACGCCGGTCGCGCCGTACGCGCCCTTGTCCTCGTCGATCCTCCGGCTTTCAATCTTGCCCTAGAGCTCGTTCTCGGTGGCTTCACCTATCGCGGCACCCCAGACCCTACAGCCACGTGGCACCTCCTCACTCGTCCCCATTGCCTGTCCATCGACATTGAAACCAGCTTTCTAATGCGGGAGTTCAACTCCCTACACATGCGGGGAACGGAGACAGTCACCGCGTACTGGCAGCGAGCTGAGGAAATTCTCCGTCGCCTAGGCACCTCTGCTCTACCCCCTCAGGCTGCGCTCCTCACCATCAAGTGCTATGCCACCAGCGCGTACACGGACGTCTTTGTCCACTACTCCCAGAAACGTCCTCTCCACTATGGCGACCCAGGGCACCCTCATGCCCTGGGCATACGAGATCTTCCTTAGGATTGAAGAAGCTCACCTGGAGTCTGGTCTCCAGTGTATGGAGGCCCTCATCTCTCCTGTCATCACTTCCGTGGCCGTTGCTTACCCCACAGCCACTACCTCCACAAGCTCCTCGTTGCCGGGGAAGAAGAAGCGTTGGGGCAAGAAGGGCAAGGGTCAGCAACAGCAGCAGCAGCAGTCGACTGGGTCTTGTAGTGGCTCGATCTGCCACAATTGTGGCCAACCAGGGTACGGGTGGTACATGTGCCCGCGACCGACGGACGAGGCATGCGTCATCGCCACCATGCATCGCTAGTGTGAGCACCATCTTGCCTGTGTCACCGTAGTTGTCATCGCCTTTGACGCCTCGATCCCATCCAACAGCTCCACTCCTCTGACCGTGACACAAATCCTGCAGGCGCCAGCTCCTCAGTAGTATCATCCGCAGCCGTCGGTACCTCCATTCCCTTCACCGGGGCAGTCCTCCTTCTATCCGGGCTCATGCGCCATCACTCCCAGACCATCCAGGCGCGAGCGTCAGCTGGAGCAGTTCATAACGCTTTAGCTCGGCCTGCCTCACCCTCCCCCCCAGGGAAGTGCGAGTTGCATCACCTTCTGGTTGTCCCCATTGCCCTGCATGCTTGAGCTTGAGCTGTGGTGGTGTTCTACTTCCTCGTCAATCTCGCCATCTTCTGTGATGTCCTCTGCCCCCTTTGTGACGACGTTGCTTGGCTTGATGATTGGCAGTCTCGGTTTGCGTCCCCTCCCACCGTGTCCGCGTCTCTCGCTTGCTTCCATGTGACTATCAGTGATCTGGCGACACTGGTCCAGGACCCTACTGGGACCTGGATCATCGACTCCGGAGCCACGCATGACATGACGGCCTCTCTCAAGGCCTTAAGTATGTTTGGTCATGTTGGCAATGTATCCAAGGTCCGTACGGGCTCCGGACAGGTGCTACCTGTCCGTAGTGTTGGCGCCGTTCGTTTCCGTGGTCTTGCCAGTGATATCTTCTTGACCGATGTCTTCTTCGTCCCAGGTCTTGAGCTCAGCCTTCTGTCCGTTACTACCCTTGAACGCATGAGTATGGACATTGTACACTCGCGTGGTGTTGGCACGGTGTTGTTGCGTCTGTCCGGTCTTGTCGTTCTGCACGCCACTGCACGTGGCAACCTGTGAAACGTACCTCTTTTGTCCTCCTCTCCTTCCGTCCCCTCCTCGTTGGCCACCACAGTCCATGTGTTTGTCACCAGCACGCTCTCTCCACAGCACACCCGCCTCTTGCACCTCCCCCATGCCTAGTCCACTCTGCTGGCGTAAATAGCATGCTCCGCACCCAGCCGGCCAAGGGCCCTGACCCGGAGACGTTCCCTCTCCCATGCCCCACAGAGTGCATTGATTGCGCTCAAGGCAAGTTGCACCGGTCCACATACCCTCTGTCCTCCTCCTGTGCATCCGCCCCTCTAGATCTGGTCCATTTCAATGACATGGGTCCTCTCCCTACCGAGTCTGTCGGAGAGCATGGCCGATATGTCCTCAACCTCAAGAACGACTACTCTCACTACTGCTGGGTCTTTTGCCTTCGACAGAAGAGCGATGTTGCCCAGGCCATTCAGAACTGGCTTGTCCTTACGGAGCATAAGTGTGAGTACATGGGTGAGACCACAACTTTTCTTTCCTCCCACGGTATCCACCACGACACGTCCGCGCCCTGCACGCCTACGCAAAACGGCGTCTCCGAACGGTGGAACCGTACCATGGCTGATGCCGTCTGCACCATGTGGACTGAGTCTGGCCTCTCCGATGGCTTCTATTTTGAAGCCATGGCCTACATGACGTGGGTCTGGAACCCAATTTCCCACGGACCCCTTCCCCGCCAGTCCAAGCCGTACCAGCACTGGAACGGTTAGCAAGCTGACCTCTGCCCGGCTTGAGTCTGGGGCTGCGTGGCCATTGTGTGGCTGCCCGTCCCGCAACAGGGCATCAACCTTGCCCCTCGCGGTCGTCGTTGCACATTTCTTGGTGTCTTTCGTCAGTCCAAGACGTGGAGCTTCTGGGATCCCTGCCGGCACTACATCGTCGAGTCCCATGATGCCCTCTTCTTTGAGGAGCTCTTTCCTCGCGATCTCGTTTGCTCCGGCTCCTTGGTATCCCTCTCGTTGAGAGGGGGAGTGGTGAGTCCGTCCTCCGTCCTGCCGCTTCCGGGTTGCACATCCCTTGGTCCCTCTGAGCCAGCGGTCCCAGTCGCGTCCACTAGTCCCTCTGGGCTGGCAGCCCCAGTCGCACCCACCGACCCCTCCGGGCAAGCGGCCCCAGTCATGTCTGCTGGTCACTCTGGGCTGGCAGTCCCTGTTGCACCCACTGGCCCCTCTGGGGTGGTGGCCCCCGTCGCGTCCGCTAATCCCTCTTGGCCGGCAGCCCTAGTCGCGCTCGTTGGTCCGTTTGGGCCGGCAGCCCCAGTCGCGCCCGCTGGCCCCTTTGGGTCGGTGGCCCCAGTCGCGTCCGCTAGTCCCTTTGTGCTTGCAACACCAATCGCACCCGCTGGCCCCTCTGGCCCGGTGGCTCCAGTGGCGTCCGCTGGTCCCTCTGGACCGGCATCCCCAATCGTGCCCGCTGGCCCTTCTGGGCCGGCAACCCTCATTTGCGTCCGCTGGTCCCTCTGGGCCAGTAGCCCTGTCTACCTCCATTTGCCCGTCTAACTCGGTGATGATGCCTACCCTACCTTGCTACACGTGTGGCCCAAGTGACAGGCTCTGTCCCAGGCCGTCAATGAGTGTGCAAACCGCAACACCACGCCATGTGGCATCTTGACCCCCCGTCGCTCCACGTATCTCTTCCACTCCTACATTCGTGAGTGGGGACCCTGGTACCAAGGCCCTAAGCCTGACCACTTTGGCCATTATTGCAAACTTTCATCCGGGCTGTGCACTTGGCTATGCCATGCTTCATCATGGGCATCAACATGCTTTCATGGCCGCACTCGCATGCATCCCACTTGGAGCTCGAGATGCACACGCTCTCCCAGTTCGCTCCACAGCATGCCCGGAGGACCCAACCACCCTTCGCGAGGCTCGAGCCTTACCTGAGGTTGGACACTGGGACGCGGCCTGTGTCGACGAGCTCGATGCTATCCGGTAGCACCACGTGTATGACCTCGTTGACCTCCATCCTGGTCGGAAGGCCATCGGTGCCAAGTGGGTCTTCCGGCGCAAGTGGAAGCCGGACGGGTCCTTGGACAAGTACAAGGTTCGCCTCATAGCCAAGCGGTTTGCTCAGGTCCCTAGGGTTGATTACAACCTGATATATGCCCCAGTCAGCTGGTTCTCCACTAGCCATGCTCTCTTTAGCTTGGTTACCCAACACGGATGGGAGCTCCATCAAATCAATGTGCGCAACGCTTTCCTCCACGGCTCGCTGGAGGGAGATTAGCTCTACATGGTGCAATCCCTAGGCTTCAATGACGGCACTGGGAGAGTCTGGCGGCTGCAAAAGGCCCTCTATGGCCTGAAGCAGTCTCCTCGGTACCGGAACCAGGAGACTAGCAGCATGCTCCTCCGCAGCGGC
This sequence comes from Penium margaritaceum, assembly GCA_023375785.1. Lineage (NCBI taxonomy): Eukaryota > Viridiplantae > Streptophyta > Zygnematophyceae > Desmidiales > Peniaceae > Penium > Penium margaritaceum. Next base: position 53,088 of record SZWC01003497.1, read on the forward strand.
ATCCAGCACAGCACTGCTGACCCCGCACTGTTCATCAATCCGCGAGGCCAGACCTTCGTCCATGTCCTGGTCTACGTCGTCGATCTCCTCATCGCATCGCTACATATGGCTGCCATCCAGCGCATCAAGGACCTGTTGAACACCGCCTACCAGATGAAGGATCTCGGGTCTGTCCGAGTCTTCTTGGGCATGGACCCGAGCATGATCGCTCCCAAGGCCTCCTACACGTCCACTAGGCTACCTATGTATAGACCCTTTCCACTCGCTTTGCCGAGGATCTGCCCCTCGTGCCGAGCGCATCTTCAATGTCACCAGGTGAAGCTGAAGAGCCCTGCCCCAGCCGTTGTCGGGGAGCCAGCTGACGTGACCACGTATGTACGAGTCATTGGGTTACTGATGTTCTTGGCGACAACGACGCATCCAGACATCGTGTTCAACGTCAACCTCCTGGCTTAGTTTTCTCAGGAGCCGCGTCACCTCCACTTCGAGGCCGTAGTCCGAGTACTACGCTATGCCGTCTCAACCCCTCGGCGAGGTCTCATGTTCCGCCGCCAGCCATCTGTTGTCGAGGCGGGCTACACCGACAGTCACTGGGCTGACAGTCCGGACGCTAAGAGTCGCACAGGCTGGATCTTTCTGATTGGCGGCACAGCTGTGTCTTGGCGCAGTGCAAGTAGGGATGCATTGCATGAAGCACTACTCAGATTGAGTACGTGTTCCTTAGCTCAGGCGCGTGTCTCAGTGTGTGGCTGCATCGTCTGTTGTCTGACTTACGTTAGTCCGTTGCATCCATCACGTTGCATTGTGATAATGAGAGTGACATGGCCATCGCCGACAATGACAGTGTGCATCACACACGCACAAAGCACATCAACATTGAGTATCACTATGTGCGTTCATTGTTGCATGACGGCAGCATCAACATTGTGTGTGTTGAGACAGCACGACATCTGGTTGACTTCTTGATCAAGGCACTCAAGCGTGACTCGTTCAAGAAGGATGTGAGTTTGCACGGTGTGCGTCCGTGAGTTGCCCTCTATGTCCCTGCCTACGTCTCTGCATGCCCTGGGAGAGTCTGACTGTAGACTTTGTCTCTGCCCATCCACGTGCACTACGCCTGTGAGTCATGGGGGAGTGTTGGTTTTTGCGCATCCTCATTGTGCTCTGTTGTGTCCTCTCGACTTGTGTACATCGGCGTGCAGATGACTCATGGCGAGACTCGATGCTGCTGGAGTGTCTAAGAACTTTGCTACGAAGAGATTGAGACCAACGGCGCTTCGTTTCGTTAAGTATGGAGCATGGGAGGTCCAAAACCCTAATACAAAGTTAGGAAAAAACGTACAAGTCCCTTAGTAACAACACATACCCCTCTAACGGGTGAGACTCGATAGTCGAGTCTCACCCATCGGCGGCGAGCAAAGCTCGCCGCCGCTCGACGAGGTGCGAGGGCAAAAACGCCCTGTGTGCCCAGAAAAGGTGCGTTCGCACCTTCGAAGTCACAGACTATGTCAGAGTTTAGGAAACCTAAACTAGACCTACAAACATGCAAGTTAGGGTCTAATCTAGGTTGCGAATCACAACGAGCACAGTATGTCACATAAATCACAAGGACAGAAATAGGTTTGCTAGCGGGGGCAGGCAAGGGTCGACGGCCGGCGGAGCGCGTGAGACAAGGGAGCAACGCCGCCACGTGACAGTCTTGGCGAGCTCGTGTCTCCGCTGTCAGCGTGGATCACCACCGACCGTCGATTCCTCATGCACTGCACACCCGAGGGCACATACGCACGAATATATATACAGAGGGTTATCACGCCCCCTTGGCCGAGGGTGTTGCAGGCATGCAACCAAGCAGATGGAGTTGAGACATAAGGGAGGATGATGGAAGTGCCTTAGTGAGAAAGTCAGCGAGTTGCTCACTTCCAGGCACTGCACACACTTGGACAATGTCTGCTTCTACTGCTTCTCGGACAAAGTGATGTTCAACGCCTATGTGCTTAGTTCGTGGGTGCAATACACTGTCATTTGCCGTGATGCGACGTGCAGCAGAGCTATCACTGTACAGTGGTACGGCCCCCACAATCATTCCCAGCTCCCCCAACAGACGTTGCAGCCAGGTTGCTTCACATGCGGCTTCTCCCAATGCCATGTACTCTGCTTCAGCCACACTACGTGCAACACATGACTGCTTTGCACTGCGCCATGACACAGTGGTGCCCCACAAACGGAAAACATACCCCCCCCAACTGCGTGCATTTCGGTCTCGTGCATAGTCACTGTCACAGTACCCATCGAGCAAGGGACCAGTGCCAGGGGAANCAGTCATGCGGTAGTGTGCAGTAAGCAGGGCTTTTGTGTCTTGAACAAGAGTGAGAGAGGGTGAAAGAATCAGTAGGTCATCTACATAGACAAGAAGGACAACTGGAGTGCCGCGAACACTGCGAATGAACAGGGAGGGATCAGACAAACTTCGTAGAAATCCTCCAAGTTCTAGTGTTCGGCTGATTTCTTTGTTCCAGCACCGTGGTGCCTGTTTCAGTCCGTACAGTGCTTTCAGCAGTAGCCAAACTCTGTCTGTTCCGTCCGTGAACCCTGGTGGTTGTTCCACATAAATCTCCTCTTCTAGTGGTCCATTCAGAAAAGCATTCTTGACATCCATTTGATGTATTTCCCAGTCCTCGTGTGCTGCGACCCCCAGCAGCGCGCGGCCTGACGTGTACTTGCCCACAGGGGCGTAAGTGTCCGTAAAGTCCTGTCCTGGTATTTGGTGGAAACCCTTGGCTACCAGTCGAGCCTTGTATTTCTCAAACAGGCCCTGGACATTCCGTTTGACTTTGAACACCCACTTTAGATCAATGGCTTTCCGTCCGGGGGGAAGAGGCACCAGTTGATAAACTTCATGCTCAAGGAGAGCATTCAGCTCATCAATCATAGCCTTTTCCCACTCTGTTGCATCAGGGCGCCCCCTTGCCTCTTCGACAGTGAGAGGCTCTGGGTGGACAGTCACAGGCTGTGTGGGACCAGCTGTATGGTAAAACTGTCTGTAATTCACCCT
>SZWC01003497.1:56431-102525 GCA_023375785.1 Penium margaritaceum
TTCAGCTCATCAATCATAGCCTTTTCCCACTCTGTTGCATCAGGGCGCCCCCTTGCCTCTTCGACAGTGAGAGGCTCTGGGTGGACAGTTACAGGCTGTGTGGGACCAGTTGTATGGTAAAACTGTCTGTAATTCACCCTGGCTACGTTCCGCTGTGAGCGACGGACTGGATCAGACTGGACAGGTCTGTTTTGTACTGGGGTCAGACCAGGTGGCGACCCTGCGGAGTCTGCACTGGTGCTTGCAAGGTCAGCCGGTGTAAGCAAGTCAGTGGGGACCGGTGTGTCTTGTGCCGTGACCTTGTGTTCTCTCGACGGTGGTGTGACCTTAGGTTGTGTGACGGGGACAAAAATGGGGACACTCACGTACTCAGGATATCGTTCAGGAACAGTGAGCACAGGTGCATGCTTGAGTCCCCTGAACGCCTTGTATGGCATGTGGTCTAGGAAGGACGCATCACGACTCTCGACAAACGTATGCTGCACGGGATCCCAAAACCTCCATGCCTTCGAGGCATGAGAGACTCCGACGAAGACACACCATCTACCTCGTGGACTCAGTTTATGGCTGCGTTGTGGGTCAGCGAACCACACACACGCCATAGTTCCCCACACTCGTGCAGGGCGTAAATCTGCCTTCTGCTTGAACCACCTCTCCCATGGAGTGACGGTTCTGGGCAGAGGGCCTTGGGGTATTCTGTTCCACACCCAAGTAATGTACTTGACAGCTTCCTCCCAGAATCCAAAGGTTAGGCCAGACTCTGCCAGCAGGGTACGCAGAGCGTCTCCTAACGTTCTGTGCCATCTTTCGGCCACCCCGTTTTGTTGAGGTGTGTACGGTGCGGTAGTTTGATGCACAATGCCTTTAGCTTTCAGGTCTGTTTCTAGTGGGCCTAGAAATTCTCCACCCCTGTCCGTACGGAGTATGCGTAGAGAGTACCCAGTCTGTCGCTCAGCAAGAGGAATCCACTCCATGATTGCCCGTTGTGCATCTGCTTTGGTTTTGAGCAGGAACGCCCAGCGGAAGCGGCTGTAGTCATCTGTCAGTGTGAGAACGTACAGTGACGCGTACTGGACTGAGGGGATCGGCATGGGTCCAGTTAAGTCAGCATGCACCAGTTCAAGGGGTACCTCGCTGACATGTTGTGACAAAGGAAAACTCTGTCGGTGTGCCTTGCCTTCTTGACAGTTCAGACAGACAGATGCCTTGAGGCCGTGAGGGCAGTCGTCTGGGCTCAGTCCATGTGCAGGTTGGTGTTTCAGTAGTTCGGTAACCAGTTCTGTGTTGATGTGGGCCAGTCTTCTGTGGATGAGCTCAGTGTGTTTTGGGTCCGTTTTGGTCATGATGTGGGTCTGTGGACGGTTGGGGGGCAATACAGGGAACAGGGTCAAGCGGTACAGCATGTCAGTATGCAAGGGTCCATCAGCCAACAACGCTCCGTGTGCATCAAAAAGTATGCATTTTTCTGCTTGCGTTAGCGTTGACATGCCCAATTGGCGATCCAACTGTCCCCCTGACAACAGGTTCACCTTCAGTCGAGGAACATACAAAACCCCAGTCAGCCACATTACCCCTCCCGGTGCTTGTAGTGCAACAGTCCCAATGCCCTCAACCCTCAACACCTCTCCTGAGCCCGTCCGCACCCCTTCCACATCATGAGTGGCATACAGAGACACAAACAACTGACGATGAGGTGACATGTGATGTGACGCTGCTGTATCAAACAACCACTCATGCATGGGCAAGACGTGTGATGTAGTGATGTGCGTGTGCCCAAGGCGCGGACCTGGCTGAGGAGCAGCAGTAGTCTCTGAAGGCAAGGTGATGGGCACAGCTTCCTGCATGTCGGAAGTGCGCGGGGTCGCCATGTCGTCGTACACGCGCTGGGCCCACCCTGGGACAGACACCGGAGCCGTAGCGAACGATGGCACTGGCAGCCCATAAGGCCCAGGCTGTGGCGNTCAAACAACCACTCATGCATGGGCAAGACGTGTGATGTAGTGATGTGCGTGTGCCCAAGGCGCGGACCTGGCTGAGGAGCAGCAGTAGTCTCTGAAGGCAAGGTAATGGGCACAGCTTCCTGCATGTCGGAAGTGTGCGGGGTCGCCATGTCGTCGTACACGCGCTGGGCCCACCCTGGGACAGACACCGGAGCCGTAGCGAACGATGGCACTGGCAGCCCATAAGGCCCAGGCTGTGGCGTCATCTGCTGCAGATACTGTGGGTGAAGCTGATGATGAGGCGTCAGTCCATAGGTGGCTGCTGCTACAGGTTGGTAGGGGTGCACCCCAGGTGGCCCATATCCACCGTAGTGCTGCACTGGGGAGAACTGCTGCAGTGGCTGATGCTGTTGCTGTACCTGCCTCTGCTGCTGCTGTGTCTGCCTCAGCTGCTACTGTGCCTGTTACTGCTGTTGTTTCTCCATCATCTGCCTCTGGAGGGAAGGGCACTGGCGCCAAAAGTGCCCAATCTGATTGCAGTAGCTGCACCTTTGATTACCATGGCCGCGACCACGGCCGCGACCACCGCCACCAGACCAACCACGACCCCCACTGGAGGATCCTCCAGGGGAGATGAATGATGTCCCATTCGCTGCAGCAGTAGTGGAGGAGGAGCTCTGGTGTACATATGCTGTCGGTGGCGCCGCTGTCATGTCGCGAGCCTCACCCTTCAGTATATCTTCGTAGTTGCGCAGCTCCTCGAAAACGGAGGCGAGGTTGATGAGCTCGATCTCAGCGACTGGGTGACGACGCAGCAAGTCACGCCGGAACTCTTTGTACTGCTTGCCGAGGTGGAGCAGCACCACGTCCAGCCACTCAAGGACGGAGCACGAGGCACCGAGACCCAAGAGTCGTCGGCGAATGTCCATGGCCTCATCCCAGAACTCAGCAACAGGCGCGCCTGGTTTAGGGTAGAGATTGCGCAGGCGATCTCTCAGCGTCACGACGAGTGTCATGCCCTGTTCTTCTTGACGCGTGGACAAGTGGCGCCAGGCATCATGCAGTCGTGCTGCACCACTTCGTGGGTCAGAGGGATCCTCACCTCGCCCGCCAAAGCGAAAGTGGCGCAGAGCATAGGCTTGTGGGTCTGGCACTGCGCGGGTTAGTGCATTGAATGCTCGCAAAAGCATGAGGTCGGTTGCAGTACTTGGGGGAGGACGAATGTAGAGTTCCTCCAACCCATGTTCTGCCGCCCAGGACAGAAAAATGTCCCTCCATGCCAGATAATCCCTCGTCCCAAGCTGCGGGGGAGACAGTTCCTTTTGGCCTAGTCCAAGCTGCGCCATTGCGGCAGCAGTGAGGGTGACATTGGGAGCGTTGCCACCACTACCTTCACCTCCATTTGTCCCGTCTACCTCGCTCATGGTGTTCGGGGAGTGGGTTTGGTGGTTTACCTAGCTCTGGACAGTCCTGAAGGGGACCAAGAAAATTTCGGCAGCAATTCGCCGGGCCCACTTTGGGCCCAGTTTTCTGCCGAGAGCCCGAAGCTCTATAGGGAAGCCACCAGAATCGTCCTGGAGTCCTGCAAGTTCAATCCCGCCCCCCCAAACCCTTTGCCCACCCTTAGAGTTGCAGTTGGGCACCTTGGGGAGGGCCTTGATGGGATGTGGGAGCTTCTTTCGGCGGCGGCTCTTCGTCCCAAGCGTCCCTCACATGCGCGAAGCCCTGCTAGGGCTTGCGCGCCTCCTTTAGGGCTGGTTCGACGTCCTGGAGCAGCTTCGACGCCCTGTCCTAGCCCGCCAACCCTCGCCGACGTGGCGTCCAAGTGGCGGCCGCCCCTTTCTTTGGCTCCTACGGTCGGCTCTGACCCTTCTCAGGCCCAGAGAAGTGCTCTGATACCATGAGAACTTTGCTATGAAGAGATTGAGACCAACGGCGCTTCGTTTCGTTAAGTATGGAGCATGGGAGGTCCAAAACCCTAATACAAAGTTAGGAAAAAACGTACAAGTCCCTTAGTAACAACACATACCCCTCTAACGGGTGAGACTCGATAGTCGAGTCTCACCCATCGGCGGCGAGCGAAGCTCGCCGCCGCTCGACGAGGTGCGAGGGCAAAAACGCCCTGTGTGCCCAGAAAAGGTGCGTTCGCACCTTCGAAGTCACAGACTATGTCAGAGTTTAGGAAACCTAAACTAGACCTACAAACATGCAAGTTAGGGTCTAATCTAGGTTGCGAATCACAACGAGCACAGTATGTCACATAAATCACAAGGACAGAAATAGGTTTGCTAGCGGGGGCAGGCAAGGGTCGACGGCCGGCGGAGCGCGTGAGACAAGGGAGCAACGCCGCCACGTGACAGTCTTGGCGAGCTCGTGTCTCCGCTGTCAGCGTGGATCACCACCGACCGTCGATTCCTCATGCACTGCACACCCGAGGGCACATACGCATGAATATATATACAGAGGGTTATCAGTGTCGTCCAGTCGAGCCGACGCCCGCTGAGGCCTACTCACAGTTCACTGGAGCCTCCTCTCTCCAGCGACGTGCTCAGCTCCATCGGCAGGCCTCCTCGACGGTCGGGCCGCCGGCGGTCACTACCACCGCAGATGCTGTCCGCATGCATTAGGCGCTGGATCTAACTATACCGTTACGTCTGCAGCCGCATGCTCTGCCTAGGGTCCATGTCTCATGTTGCGTGGCACTGTTTGGCATCATAGACCATCGTAGGCATTGCCTGGATTCAGGCAGCCATAACTCTTTGCTGCCATTTTTCCAGTTGTAACTGACCGCACAATTGCGTTTGCACCGTTGGTGTTATGGTATGGTCGAGTTTTCAGGCAAAACGGACGACGCCCAGGTTTTGGGCTGTCGGCCGTTGGGCAGGGCTCACCAAGAAAACCGTGCCTGCCAAAAAATAGGTCTATGTCTACTTTCTGGTTAGCTAAGTAACAAACTCTACAGAGCTGGGGGGGAGCTAGATCTTGGAGGGTTCTGAGAAAATTCTAAGAAGCTTCCTAGCACGCTTGCCTTTGACTGTGTGTCAGCGCTCAGTCAGCTCGCGGTGTCAACACAGGTCGGACGTGAAACGGCAAGGGTTTGGCTAGACGACACAACACAGTGTCAAATGTGCTTCCATTGATAAACACATGCAGAGAGCAATGACAAGTGAGCAACAATCAGCCTCAATAGTTGCTGGCTGCGTAGAGTCGCTAGGGGCGTCAGTGTTCTCGTACCTGATCAAACTGGCCTAAAACCATAGTTTTGGTCGTAACTCACTGCTCAGGTGTCAAAATCACCTCCTATCTGTACCAAAACGTGGAAAACAATGAGCTCTACGCATTGGACCCACACAAGGTGGGTTTGCACCATACAGACACGAATAGCAAACAAAACAAGGAAATCGACCAAAATAGTTTGTCCACCGAGAAACCTCTAGAGCCCTCTGAACTGCACTAAGAGCACCCATAAATGTATAAGTGCAGTACCGAATGGTCAGCGTGTGCATTCCATGACAGGAAGTACACACAAAGTTGCAGGTCTCCTCATCGCACCGGTACAGGCTACCGGGTGCGTGGGTCTCGACCACCGAGAAAACTCTAGCAACAGAAGACGAGCCAGTCAGGCTGTAGAGACACATCATCTGCATCACACCTGTCATGTCATAGCTGTTGGATAAGTTCTTGGATGGTCCAGAGTCCCGCCGGGTTGTCACGATCTCCAATGTGGCCGCTGCTCACCATCGACTCCGGGTGTCGTAGCTACCACGGCCGTGGCTCGTGACAAGTGGAAGCCACACACACCAACACTCCCCCTGGCTGACACATCTGTCAACACCACAATGGTTGAGCAAAGGCAGGACACGATGGCTTGGGAAACCAATAATGGCAAGCACCGATCAAGCATACTACAACACAGGGTCTCCTCGTGACAATGGTGCAGCCCACCAAGTGTCAGGGTCTCGACCATGCAAGAAATCAGTTACACACCTACATGGCAAACATCATGGAAGAGAGACAGAGAAACAAGGTCTCCTCGTGACCCCGAACAATTTCTCCGGGTGTCTGGGTCTCGACCGCATCATGCATGGATCATACATAACACATGTACGCAATGGGTCTCCATGTCACACCGGTAGAACTCACCATGTACGCAAGTCTTGACTAGCATAACCTGACGTAGTATTTTGCAGCACCCCAAGTAACCTCGCTGTCCTCAAAAGAATGCCAGGCCAAATCCCACACACCAACAGCCCCCTGTGCTATAGAGGCTGACAGCACGGGCAAAGGTGATAGCTGGTCCTAACACAATCCCTGAGGAGGGAGCACGGCTCCCCCATGGCCACATACTCCTACACTACAATATGAAGGGTGACGAAGATGCTGGTGAGATGTACTCCCACAGAGCCTCATCCCAGAGCGCCGTCGTTGCTGGTGTCGTCGTTGCTATCTTCACTGCTGTCGTCATCTACTGATGTGACTGGTGCAGTACTGAGGGCCTCCTCTAAGACAATCAACTACTGTGTATCCTCTAATTGCTGAGCTGCATATCGCCTCGCGACCTCCGCAGCGTCGAGGCATGTGTGGAGCTCAACGAGCTCTGACGCGGCAGCCGACCGGCTAGCTACATTTGCGGCATGTATGCGGTCAGTTGCAAAACGAACCTGATGGTGGACCTTGATCATGTCCGTGTCGGCACGAGCCAGATCCTCCTGCAGCCTCGCGGTCTCACCCCGTAGGAAGGAGTGGAGTTGCGCCTGCTCGTCGCACAAGTCGATGTCCTCTGCGTTAGTCGTCGACTCAAGTGCAACCGGGCCACGAAGTGCTTGTTGGGCGGGAGCGTAAGACAATGAGTCATCACGGAAGTCATCTAGAGCTGTAGGAACGGTTGCTCTGAAGGCACCTGCTGCTCGTGACACACCTGTCACTCGGCCGTCAGCTAGTGGGCGGACGTCAACATATGTAGGTATAGTTACATCCCCGGCGACGTCGTGATCATCGAAGGTGCGCTCAGTGTCCTGGTGCTCCTCATGACCCTTGGTGTGTAGCCCATCATCCACGTGCTGCTGGAGGTCCACCTGTCCCAGACGTGCATCCTGTATAGACCACTCAGCTGCCTCAAGACGCCTATGCACATGCTCCACACACTCCTCGACTTCCCGTCGTGCTGAAACATCCGCTTGAGCCACCACTGCCTCCTGCTTGTCAACCGCGGAGCGTAGGCGGTCGGGTATAGGAACTGTAGCTCGGACGAGAGTAGCTATGTCCTCCGCTGGAACCGCCGTGGTGTCAGCGACACTGGTCAGGGCAGGGAGGTGTTGGAGGTCTGCAGCTCGCTCTTCATCCTCCATGTCACACAAGCGGACGTCTGCTCTCACCAAGGGGCCATGTTGTGCTTGTGCCGCGGCTAGTACAAGAACGGTAGTGCACTGGGCCTCTTCGTCTGCCTCCGACCCTACGTCCGACCACTTCACGACGGACGACTGATCCTCATAGAGGAAGTCTGCCTCATCCTGGTGGTCCATCACCTGCTCTTGCTGCCCAACACTATCTGTCTGAACCATCTGGGCATCTGCTGGGGGCCGAGTATCAGCATCTCTATCACCTGCTCCTGATGTTGATCCTGGCACCATGGGAGCTATCTCCATACCAGATAACACAGGAGCACGCACACGGTCAGGCGTAGCTGCTGCATTGGCCGTCGTCATGTCATCCGCCAAGGCATCAACGAACACCATCCCCATCCCAGACTCCGACTCAGCCTGAGACCAATCCTTGTCCGACAAAGAGGCTTCATCAGGGAAAACGTCTCCCCTCACTGAACTCTCCACTAGCTGAGTCTGCTTAGTAGCGTCATTCGCATCAACCATCCTACGCTATAGAGCAGTTACCTCACTAATACCAAGCTCCGCCGCAATCCTCAGCGAACAAACCATTCCCCCCATGACTGACACCTCGGCAGGAGCTCTGGAGACTCGGCACACCAACCCGTGGAGAGGAGACGAGAGGGTCTCGTCACCTGAGACTCCTCCCACAGCCGCTTCTCATGGTGCTTCCTGTGCGCACCATGCAAGACGAGCAGCTCGCCGCCGCGCACAATGAGTGCAAGAACGAGCAGTACGGCGAGGGGCTGAGAGTCTGTCCGTCAGTATGATGCCGATAGCCTCCAAGACGGAGCGGAGGATGACGGGTGAAGACAAGAAATCTGGTGTACTAGCATCGTTGGAAAAAGGGATGCAGGATCGGGAGGAAGATAAGGATGAAGTGGGAGGCGACAAATGCGGCGGGTGGTAGCTCGCTCAGAAGTCACGTGGTCAAGGAGGTGTTGTCCCATGCGCTTGAGGTTCCGGACCTCTATGTGTAGGGCGGCTATATCACCACGCAGAAGCGTTGTGGCATCACTCGGTGATGTATCCACTGAAGGAGGAGGTGGAAAGGATCATACCCAAGGGGGATACCACCGAAGAGGGCGCTTTTGGCACTGGCATCAGCCATGCTACCTATCTCGACAGTAATAGCACGAAAACCCTGAGGACATGTGCCACGACTACATCGACCACTGTGTCTCTGGTGGCTACCACAAAGTGATACATAAGTGCAGACCACACCGATGGCAACGCCCACGGCCACACTACGCAGCTCATGTCAAGAGCTAAGCGTACGTGATAATCTCTCACAGTCAACCCCGGTGGTGCAAAGCACCATGTGGAGGGATACGAATGAAGCAACGTCTCTCAGACGGGCTGTGATGTCATCAGTCACGGTGACAACCTCAGCCGTAGTATGTTGCTACAATGTTGTGCCTGCTAGCGATGGCGCAACAATCGCAACGTGCGACCTCAAGTCGCCTTCGGTGCCGCTGATGCTATACCGGGGGCCGTCGTCAACCTACGGCTATGGCCTCAAGCCACCTTCACTATTGTTGGTGCTGCAACTCTTGCGGCAGCTGCTGCTACAGCGGTTCTCGTCGTCAGCGGACGGTAGTGGCCTCAAGCCACACTAAAAAGGAAATAATTTAATGAAAAAACAAAAAGAAACAAAACTCACCCTTTTTTTGGTTCATCGACGCTCGGCGCAAGTGGGGTACCCCTTTTTAGGCCTTACTCGAATGCCCCACTCGATGACTCCCCTTTCCTCCTTCTCGCTTTTTTTCTGTGATGGTGCCATCTCCTCGGGTGCCCCCTTAGGAGTTTTTCTGGGGTGCCACACTCGAGGGCCCCTCCTCCCTTGTCCTCTTCCCCCTTTTTTTCTTTGGCTGCCTAGCTCGACCCTTGCAGTAAGCTCGTCGATCGGACAAGCTCGCTGATTGGCGGGCTTGCCGCAAGCTCACTGTGAGCTTACCGCGAGCTCGCCGCGGAAAGCTGCAAGGAAACTTCCCGCCTGCTGCAAAGGGGGCAGCGGCACATGCTGCTGCTGCCTTGGCTGCCCCTACTGTGTGTGTTGCTGCTTCTGCTAATATGCACGTGTGCAGCTGCATGTGCACACTGCAACTGCTCGCCGCCGCCGCCGCTCTTCATGTTGCTGCCGCGTGGTGTAGCTACTGATGCAGCTGTCATGTGGTGCCACTGCTACCGCAGCTACTACGGCTGTTGTAAGGCGGTGCTGTGCACTGCTGCTACACGCAGCTGCTCCACGCTGCTGCTAGGCTGATGCCTAGTGGCTGCTGGCACATTGCTGGTGCGCTACCCTGCTCCTCCTGCCCTGCTGCTGGTGAGTAGTCGCGCAGCTGCTACTACTGCTGCTGCAAGGCTACTACGCAGCAGCTACTGGCACGCTACTGTTGCAATGCCCTGTTGCAACGCTGCCGTACTACCACTGCACAGCTGCTAGTATGCAGCCACGTGCCTGCTGATGCTACTGCGCAACGGCTCAACTGTGCGGCTGTGGTTGCTGTTGCTACATTGGTTGTAGTGGCTGTCGCTGCTGCTGACTCCCCGCCTGTTGTGGCTACTGCCGTTGCTGGTTGTTGCTGTTCCACGCGGCTCACACGGACGCTGCCATTGCCAATGCCATGTGTTGCTACCGCCGTTGCCTCTGCTGCAACGTACCTGTGATCTCTGTCATCCATGATGATCTCAAACTGCCACTTCCAGAGTGCAAACCCCTCTCCATCAAACTTGAGGATGGGCGAATTACTCCCTAGTTCCCCTGTCCCTGCCATCCCTACAACTACAAGTGCTACAGCTGTTGCACCTATTGTTGATGCCAATGAACCTGTGTTTGAGGCCCCTGTAGGCTGTTGGTGAGAAGAGGAAACTGCTTTCCCTATTCATGTTGGCCGTTGCAAGCAGATGTAGGCTGATGTAGGCTGATGTAGGCTGATGTCAGCTCCCAAGGTAGAAAGGTGTAGATGTGTTGCATTCCCCTCCTGCTGATGTTGCCCTGCAAACAGAGAAGTTGGGTGAGAGCGAAGGCGCTCTCACTGCTTGTGACCTTAGCGGTTGCGTGCGTGAAACTTCCCTAACCAGAGGAGTGGGCCCATAACCCTTTGTTAGCTACTGAGCCAACCACCTCTGGCAGAGAAGCTGCGAAACCGAAAAGCTCACAAAGGGTTTGAGGCCTTCTTCCTTTGTTGACATGTGTCATGCACCCCAAACTTAATCAGGCATACACTTCACCTTCAAGAGTACTAACGCCTTCGCATTACATCTCAAGAAGAGCTCAAGTTGTCAATACGCAAGAGAGCATCAAGCAAGGATTGATTTATCAGCATGCAAGACAAGTCCTTTGATAGCTATCTATCCAGTCCTAAAACTCAAAAGCACATTCTTGGAAAGTGGCATGAACCACCCAGGCCACCAATAGACTTGCACTGTGGGCTTGACACATAAGCATCCTAGTGTCAAGGTGACAGACCAACCATGTAGCTTCCAAGAAGCTACGGACTTTCTTTCTTGGAAGCTTCCACAGAAAACAAGATATGCATGGGGCCAGGATCGCCTCTCACTTGGCCAAATCAACAAAATGGCCAAGGTAACCAATCACCCACATGGTGTACTCACAGGTCATATCTCACAAGAGACAGAGCTTAATTGAGTCACACTACAACGGATCTAGGGGTCGTACCTCCACAAGGGGCAGAGCATTTGTGATCCGTCTTACAACACTGAACAAGGGGCAAAAACATTCAACAAATCTCTCCCTTGCACCTTGCGTCAGTGACCATCATCATTTGTCATCACTTGCGTTGACCATGCTGATACCTTGCCTGCCCGCCTGGTGCAGATCCTTTTCCAGTGGCTTTGTAAGCATGTCAGCCTGGTTGAGCTTGGTACCGACATACTCGAGCTCCACTGTCTGCTTGTAGACCAAGTCTCGAGGGTAGTGGTAGCGGATCTCAATGTGCTTTGTGCTCCTGGACAGGATGGGGTTCTTTGACATGTCAATAGCGCTCATGTTGTCAATCTTGATGACTGTCGTTGTTGCCTGTGGTACCTTCATCTCATATAGCAAGCTTCGTAGCCACTACATCTCTTTACACACCTCAGCAAAGGTGATGTACTCAGCTTCAGCTGTTGTCAGATAGACACATTCGTGCTTGCAACTTGCCCAACTGACTACACCTCCATTCAACATACACACAAAGCCGGAGGTAGATTTTCTGTCATCGATATTCCCTCCCCAATCAGCATCAGTGTAGCACATGAGACGGAGTGATACGGATCCAGCGATACCTCCAAATTGGAACCCCACGTGTCAGGTCCCCTGAAGGTAGCGCATGATGCGCTTCACGGCCTGCCAGTGAAGTGGACCGAGATTGGCCATAAACCGGCATACATGCCCAACAGCATGGGCTACATCTGGCCGGGTGGCGACCATGGCATACATTAGACTGTCCACTGCAGACTGATATGGGATACCCAGCATGTCAGTTTTCTCCGCTTCGTTGGATGGGGACATGGAGGTGGAGAGTTTGTACTCCGAGGTCATGGGTGTGTTGGCAGGTTTGCAATCTGCCATGTCGTATCGTTTGAGGATGGAGTCGATGTATTTTGTCTGGCTCGGGCTAATGGTACCTGCTGCTCTATCGCGCTTGATGGAAATTCCAAGATAGAAGTCAAGAGGACCCATGTCCTTCATCTTGAATCTGCTACTCAGCTGCCCCGTGAGATCGTCTAGCAACTGCGTCGAAGAGGAGCATAGAATCAGGTCATCAACGTACAAGGCGACCAGCATAGTCCCTTTGTCATTGTCATGCACGTACATGCTAGGTTAATTGTCGCTGTGCATGAAGGACTCCTTGGCCATGAACGTGTCCATCATCTGGTACCAAAGTCTTGGCGCTTGTTTTAACCCATAGAGTGCCTTCACCAATCTGCACACCTTGCCCTCAGGAGAATCAAGCCCCTCCAGAATCTCCATCAATACCTCCTTGTCAACTTTGCCTTAAAGGAAGGTTGTCTTGACATCCATCTGGTGGACCTCCATGTTCTCGGCAGCAGCAATGGCGAGCATTGACCGGATGGAGGCAAATGTCATAACTGGAACAAAGGTCTCATCGTACTCTTTGTCAGGCCGTTGGGAGAACCCCTTTGCTACCACCCGTGCCTTGTACTTGTCTATCTTGCCATCCTGTTTCCTTTTTACTTTCAACACCCACTTGGACCCCACAATGTGAGCCCTGGCAGGTCTATCCACCAGCACCCGTGTCCCATTCTCTTCAATGGAGCTGAGTTCACTGCGAATTGCTTCATCCCACTCGGCTTTGTCAGGCCGAGTGAGTGCCTATGCGACAGAAGTTGGCTCCTCTTGAACCAAGAATGAATAGTTGAAGCCTGTCCATTCACCCCTATCTGCGTCGTAATGCTGCCGAGGTACATTAAGGCGTGAACTGCTCCTTGAACCTGTTGGCTGGTGCTGTTGATGTGGAGGCTGGAGGTCTGGTTCGTCGTTGATGATGGGAGAGGCATCCTCCTCATGTTCTGGAGGATCGGATACGTCGAATCAGAGTCTGATTCCTCTGAGTCACCTTCATGAGCTCCTCTCCCTGTTACAACACCTATCCCATGCCATTCTGTTGGTGCTTTGTCTCCCTCTTCAAGGAGAGTGAGCTAATCTCCTTGTTTTGGAGCGTTCTCGAGTTCGAGATGCTCTCCCTTACTCAGAGATGTTTCGTGGAAATCCACGTCTTTGCTGTGGATGACCTTCTCGGCTCCTTGGTCCCACAATCGATAAGCTTTGTGGGCGGTGTCATAGCTGATGAAAATGCACTTTTGTGCTCTTGTATCGAGCTTTCCAGGGCCCTCACCAGCCTGGACCTTGGCAAACCCGGTGCAACCAAACACCTTGAGATGGGAGGCGTCCTGCTTCCTGCCTGACCATGCTTCTTGAGGCGTCTTCAACTGTTGTGTCTGCTTCTTCTTGCCTCTCCTTTGCAGAGCTGCTGCAGGTGTGAGGTTCACAAGGTAGGTAGCCGTACGTACTGCTTCAGCCCAAAACCTAGGAGGAAGCTTGGCGTCAAAGAGCATGCACCTTGTCAATCCTAGGAGCGTCTGGTTCATCCTCTCTGCTACGTTGTTGCTTTGAGGCGAGTAGGGCATAGTTTTCTGGTGTTCAATGCTCTGTGTCTTGAGCCACTCCCTACAAGGTTCGTACTCTCCCCCGTTGTCTGTCCTGAATGCCTTCACCTTCTTTCCACTCTATCGCTCAACCATAGCGACAAAGACCTGGAGATTCTCCTTCACCTCACTTTTCTTTTTGAGAAAGTATATCCAGACTTTGCGGCTGTTGTCATCAATGCATGTGAGGAAATATCTGCTGCCTCCATTTGACGGTATGCGAAAGGGACAACATACGTCAAAGTGGACGAGATCAAGAGGTGCAAGAGCAAGCGTGCCATTGCATTTGAAGGGTTTCCTTTTTGCCTTGACTTGAAGGCATGGCTCACACATGATCTCCGCTTCCTCCACCTCATCACCTAGCTCCATCCCACGCACTAGCTCCTGCTTTCCCATGAGCTCCAATGTGTGATGAGCCACGTGCCACAGCCAACCATCTGTGCCACAGGTTCTTGGAGGATGTGCACAGACTAGAATGAACAGCCCCGGTGGCTGCATTTGCTTGCCGTTTTGTTGCCAAATCATTTGTTGCAACTGCTTCCGCTGCTCCAACATGTCCTTCCTCATCTGAATCATCATCGCTGCTCTCCTCATCATCACTCTCGACCAAAGATTCAGCCGTTGAAGTTGTCGTTTTGGTCTGCAAGACGTAGAGTCCATCAATGCGAGGAACCTGTGCGACAACCTTCTTGGCAGAGTAGGAGATGTTGATGTCCTTGGTAGGAACTATCACCGCTTCCTTCTCTGTAAAGAC
This sequence comes from Penium margaritaceum, assembly GCA_023375785.1. Classification (NCBI taxonomy): domain Eukaryota; kingdom Viridiplantae; phylum Streptophyta; class Zygnematophyceae; order Desmidiales; family Peniaceae; genus Penium; species Penium margaritaceum. Next base: position 70,681 of record SZWC01003497.1, read on the forward strand.
CACTGTCATGCCATGGTCAGTTATTTTAGAGATAGAGATCAGGTTGGCTGTGAAGGAGGGCAAGTAGACCACCCCCTCTGAAGGTCGGAATCTCCACTGTTGACACCTACTGTGACCAGCTTGTCACCAATCCCCTCAGCTGCCTCAACCTTGCCGTTGGCAACTCTGAAGTTTTTGTTACATGGAGCAAGAGAGATGAAGTCTCTCTTCTCGTAAGTGGTGTGCTCGTTTGTGCCCGAGTCAAGGCCATAGGCTCCTGGCCTGAGTATCGCCCTCCCTTTGTTGGAGGCACACTCAGCCATCAAGCTTGTGGGATCCTTCCCACCATTTCCCCCTCGCCATTCATCCCCGTCTCCTCCCTCTCTCTTGGGTGCACGGCACTCTCGAGCCCAGTGTCCAGCCTTGCCACAGTTGTGGCAGTTTCCTTGGCGCTTTGCANTTGTTACATGGAGCAAGAGAGATGAAGTCTCTCTTCTCGTAAGTGGTGTGCTCGTTTGTGCCCGAGTCAAGGCCATAGGCTCCTGGCCTGAGTATCGCCCTCCCTTTGTTGGAGGCACACTCAGCCATCAAGCTTGTGGGATACTTCCCACCACTTCCCCCTCGCCATTCATCCCCGTCTCCTCCCTCTCCCTTGGGTGCATGGCACTCTCGAGCCTAGTGTCCAGCCTTGCCACAGTTGTAGCAGTTTCCTTGGCGCTTTGCACCCCTTCCACTGTTGCTAGTGCTATTGTTTCCCTTGTACCCAGAGGAGGAGGTATTGCAGAAGGTGCCACTGCTCCGTGAGGTAAAGGCAGCCATGTTTACTTCAGTACTGCTGCTACGCATGGCTTCATTCCTCACATACTTAGAGACGGTGGTGTAGGAAACTATATCTTCAGTCCACCCTCCAATCACCGTAATCATGGGACCCCAACTTTTGGGCACCGTCATCAGAAGAATCATGGCCTGAATGTCAGATTTCAGGTCCCACCCCATGCTGGTGGCTTGTTGCAAGAGCGTCTCAAACTTCTCCATAAAGGAGGAGACATCCTCCCCTTGACCAAGCCTCATGCTAGTGAGGTTTTATAGAATGAAGAGACGGTTGGCAAGTAAGGAGGACTGAAACACCTTGCCGAGTTTGGCGTATGCCGCGGCTACCACTGTACAACCGCTGATGTGTGAATGGACTGAGGGTTGTATGGAGGACATAAGAATGGAGAGAGCCTTCTTGTTGAGCTTGACCCATGCCACAAGGTCAGTACCCTCCTCCTTTGGTGCTGGGATAGTTCCGTCAAAATATCTTAGCAGATCTCTGACATCCATGATGATCTCAAACTGCCACTTCCAGAGTGCAAACCCCTCTCCATCAAACTTGAGGATGGGCAAATGATCCCTGGTTCCCCTGTCCCAGCCATCCCTACAACTACAACTGCTACAGCTGCTGCACCTGTTGTTGATGCCGATGAACTTGTGTTTGAGGCCGCTGTAGGCTGTTGGTGAGAAGAGGAAACTGCTTTCCCTGTTCATGTTGGCCGTTGCAAGCAGATGTAGGCTGATGTAGGCTGATGTAGGCTGATGTCAGCTCCCAAGGTAGAAAGGTGAAGATGTGTTGCATTCCCCTCCTGCTGATGTTGCCCTGCAAACAGAGAAGTTGGGTGAGAGCGAAGGCGCTCTCACTGCTTGTGACCTTAGCGGTTGCGTGCGTGAAACTTCCCTAACCAGAGGAGTGGGCCCATAACCCTTTGTTAGCTACTGAGCTAACCACCTCTGGCAGAGAAGCCGCGAAACCAAAAAGCTCACAAAGGGTTTTAGGCCTTCTTCCTTTGTTGACAGGTATCATGCACCCCAAACTTAATCAGGCATACACTTCACCTTCAAGAGTACTAACGCCTTAGCATTACATCTCAAGAAGAGCTCAAGTCATCAATATGCAAGAGAGCATCAAGCAAGGGTTGATTTATCAGCATGCAAGACAAGTCCTTTTACAGCTATCTGTCTAGTCCTAAAACTCAAAAGCACATTCCTAGGAAGTAGCCTGAACCAGCCACGTCACCAATAGACTTGCACTGTGGGCTTGACACATAAGCATCCTAGTGTCAAGGTGACAGACCAACCATGTAGCTTCCAAGAAGCTACGGACTTTCTTCCTTCGAAGCTTCCACAAAAAACAAGATATGCATGGGGCCAGGATCGAACTCATGACCTATCACTTGGCCAAATCAACAAAATGGCCAAGGTAACCAATCACCCACATGGTGTACTCACAGGTCATATCTCACAAGAGACAGAGCATAGTTGAGTCACACTACAACGGATCTAGGGGTTATATCTCCACAAGGGGCAGAGCATTCGTGATCCATCCTACAACACTGAACAAAGGGCAAAAACATTCAACACAAACATCATGGAAGAGAGACAGAGAAACAAGGTCTCCTCGTGACCCCGGAAAACATCTCCGGGTGTCCGGGTTTCGACCGCATCATGCATGGATCATAGATAACACATGTAGGCAATGGATCTTCACGTCACACCAATAGAATTCACCAGGTGCGCGGGTCTCGACCAGCATAACCTGATGTAGCATTGTGCCGCACCCCAAGTAACCTCAATGTCCTCAAAAGAGTGTCAGGCCAAAGCCCACACACCAATGGGGTCTTCCATTGTTGCTCATTCTTCATTCCTAATCAGTCACTTTCAGTTTTCAGCTGCTTTCTAGCGCTAACCTTGATGCGCATGTTCTGAGTAAGAAACCCATAGCTTCCAGACTTAAAGAAAAGCAGCAGATGGAGGGGGCAACACAATTTGTTGGTTTTTTCCACGTCTCTCATTGTTCTCTGTTGTGTCCTCCCGGCTTGTGTACATCGGCGTGAAGATGACTGACGGCGAGACTTGACGATGCTGGAGTGTCGTCCGGTGGAGCCAATGCACACTGAGGCCTATGCGCAGTTCGCTTGAGCCTCCTTCCCGCGTCAACGTGCTCAGCTCCATCGGCAGGCCTCCTCGGCGGTCGAGCCGTCGGTGGTCACTGCCATAGCAGAGGCAGTCTGCGTGCTTGCAATGCTGGACCTGACTGTGGTGTTGCATTTACAGTGTCATGTTCTGCTTGTGGTCCATGTTCCACGTTGCGTGGCACTGTCTGGCTCCGTGGACTAGGGTAGGCACTGCCTGAGTTCGGGCAGTCATAACTCTTCTCTACTATTTTCTAGCTGTTTCTGACCGCACACCTGCGCTTGCAGTGTCCGTATTATGGTATGGTCCAGTTTTCAGGGAAAATAGACGACGCCCAGGTTTTGGGCTATCAGCCGTCTAGCACGCCTCACCAAGAAAACCTGCCAGCCTGAAAATAGAGTTATTTTCTGATTGGCTGCTGAACTGAGTAACAAGCTCTACAGAGCTTGGAGGGGGGGGGGCTAGTTCTTGGAGGGTTCTCCCATTGTGTCTCATTCTTCATTCCTAATCAGTCATTCTCAGTTTTCAGCTGCTTTGTGGTGCTAACACTGGTGCACGCGTTTCTGAGTAACAAACCCAGAGCCTCCAGACTTAGACTCTAGAGCAACAGACTAAGGGGGCAGCAGACTTAAGCAACGAGCGTGGAAGCCCGCACGCTGCATCAACAATGCTGTTGCCCCAACCTGCTGCCTAGGTACTCCAGCTTGGTATCACAGCCAGAGCGTAGCAGCAGAAGCAAAAGACTGGCGTACAGGTGCCAGACAACACCGACGGACCCCCATACGCGCCAGTGCAGGAAAAATGCTGCCTGATTTTTCCCAGGAGCATTGACCCTTCTGGTGGCAGCGTCATAACTTTTCCCACAGCCACTAGGCCAGGGGAAATGCTGCCAGATATTTTTCGGTAGCACTGATCCCCACGCGTGACGCGAGGAGGTGAGCGACACGTCGCGTCCGACACCTGCGGGCGACGACGCACACGGCATCATCACCCAAGTGTAGTGAGTGGCACCAGCACGGAACAGCAGCAGCTTGCAGCAACAACAGCAGCAGGCAACTGTAGCAAGCAGTGGTAGCAACAGCCAGTAGCTGCTACGTGTAGTAGCAGCAGGTAGTAGCAGTAGCAGCTTGCCACAACTTGCAGTAGCAGCAGCCTGCAAGAGCAAGCAGCAGCGGCAGCCAGTAGTAGCAGCAGCAACAACGAGCAGTAGCTTGCCGCAGCTACAACTGCTCGTGGCCCGCTGCTCGCCGCGAGCACCGCGTTGCGAGCAGCAGCTCGCAGCGAGCTGCTCGCAACGAGCGGCTTGTTGTGAGCAGCGAGCTATGAGCTGCGAGGAACAAGCTCGTTGCTCGTTGCTTGCTGCCCGCAGTGAGGAGCAAGCTCGCCAAGCCCAACCAGAAGAAAAAAAAAGCAACAAAATCCCCCACCTTATCAGTAGTTGCCATTGCTGCTGCAGCACCCGCAGGTTGCAGCAGCAACAACAGCATGTGCAGAAACAGTGGCAGTAGCAACAGTAACCGTTGTAACTGTAGCAACAGCAGCAACACCAGCAAAAGTAGCTACATCAGCAACAGCAGTAGCAGTGGTTGCTGCCACCACAACCGTTGCAACAGTAGTAGCAGCAACAGCAAAAGGAGTAGCAGCAACAGCAAAAGGAGTAGCAGCAGCCGCCATAGCAATAGCAGCAGCGGTAGTAGTAGCAACAGCAACAGCTATAGCTGCAGCAGCTCCGGATGATGCAGACGCAACAGCGGCTTCAGCAATAGCCACTGCTGACATCAGCAGTTTCAGCTGATGTCACCACTTGCATCACTGCTCACGTCATCAACAAAAAAGGGGGGGAAACCCTTAACAACATTTACTAAACAGCACTTGCTGAACTCTATCGACGTCACTACCAACATCAACAGCACAAAGAAGCAAAAAAACGAGGGCAACTGACAATATGACCACCAGCACTAGCGAGGAGGGGTCCTCCTTTGAGGGGGGGGGACCTCGTCCCCCTTTCTTGCAACAGCTGTAGCTGGTGCAGCAGCAGCAGAAAATATAGCAGCAGCTGCAGCAGCAGCAGCGGTAACACCAACAACACCAGCAGCAACAGCAAAATCGTGCAGACTCTGACATGCCCTCTGACCCGACAGACCCGCTCGAAGCTCTTTGCCAACAGCTCGCACTGCTCACACAGTAGCTAGCTTCTGCCACCTCCATCGCCGTAGTAATCGTCGCAGCAGCATCAGCAGCCGCCGCCGCCGCCACCGCATGAGCAGCCGCATAAGCAGCCGCCACCGTCGCAGCCGCATGAGTAGCCACCACGGCCGTAACCGCATGAGCAACCGCCACCACTATAGGAACAGCCTCCGCCGTCGTAGCCGCACCAACGTCTGCAGGCGCCGTTTGCTCTGCCAGGACAAGCCAGCCCTGTGAACTCTTTTTCCACGCAGTACCTGGCACAACAACACACCCTACGCCAACAACAGACGATGGCGTCAGTCCTGGGCCCCACTTCGGGTGCCGGCCGTAGGCCAAAGGACTTTGAAATCCCACTGCCACCGCTTCAGGCTGGCAACCAGTTCTGGAGCTGGGAACTCAGCTTCCGGATCTAGGTACAGGGTGAGGGCCTATGGCCCTACTATGTCTTGCCTTTTGACTCCACGCAGGCCGACCAGGTCTACGACGTCGGTCACGCTGTGCGTGCTCTTGTCCCGGTCGCGCCTCCAGCCACACGCCTCGCCCTTGGGCCCTTCCTCAGCGACCTGACCACCGGAGCCCTCCCTGACCCAGCAGCAGCATGGCACGTTCTCATGCGCCCTCATCGCCTGTCCAGTAATACTGAGACCAGCCGCCTGCTCCAGGATTTCAATTCCCTTCGCATGGGGGAGACAAAGACGGTCACCTCCTACTGGCAGCGCATAGAGGACTTACTCCGCCGCCTCAAAGACATCGTGCTACCTCCCCTCTCTGCGCTCCAGACCATCAAGCGCGGCGCCACCGAAGGCGTCTCCGTCTTTTTGGTCCACTACTCCCAGGAAGTTCTCGACGCAATGGCTGCCCAGGGCACTCTCATGCCCTAGGCGTACGAGTTGTTCCTCCGCATAGAGGAAGCTCCTCAGGAGTCCCACCTTCATCGCACGGAGTCCCTTGCCTCCCTTGCTGTCGCCACTCCAGCCGTAGCTTTGGTCACTATCGTCGTCACAGCAATAGCAGCATTTTCCGATGCCTCCTCATCTGCCAAGAAGAAGAAGTAGGACAAGAAGGGCAGAGGTCCTCAATAGTACACCAACGGCTCACGCAACACCAACCTCGTTTGCCACAACTGTGGCCAGGCCGGACATGGGTGGTACACGTGTCCGCCCCCGACTGACGAGGCTGCGTCGTCGCCTCCATGCGTCGCCAGCGCGAGCGCCGCCTTGCCACCAGCGCCGTGGCCGTCGCTGCTCCAGTCGCACCGGCGCCACTTGTGACGGCTGCAACTCAGCTTCCTCCACAGCCAGCAACACCCGTTGCTCTGTCGTCGGCTCCTTCCTTTCCTTTCCCGGACTCTGGCACCGTCACACCGCAGCCGGTCTACTCCGTTGGACCCTTTGCCCACGAGTACCAGCTAGAGCAGTTCATCGCCTTCTAGCTCGAACTTCCTCGCCTTCCTCCCCAGGGAAGTGCGAGTTGTGTAGTTGCCAGTCCCTCCCCACCCTGCATGACAGAGTCGGTGTTGCGCTCATGGCTTGTATCCCCATCCGTTCCATCCTGTATCCCCATCCTACACCGTACTCTCTTCTCCCGCTCCTCTCGGAGATGATGTCGCCTGGGTAGATGACTGGCACTTATGGTTTGCACCTCCGTCCACTTTGTCAGCGTTGCTCTCCCACTGCAATGTGACTGTCAACGACTTGGCTTCACCAGTCCATGATCCGTCAAAAACCTGGATCATCGACTCCAGGCCCATGCATCAACTTGTGGCATGTACTGCGCCTATCTGTCTCCTCGTCGTCGACTGACATTGGCCACGTATTCGTCACCAGCACATTGTCTCCGCAGCACATGCGTCTCCTGCATCGTTGCCTCTGTCATGTCCATTCTGCCGCCAGCAACAGCATGCTTTGTACACACCCAGCCAAGGGTCTTGACTCAGCCTCCTTTCCTCTGCTGTGTCCCATCGAGTACATTGATTGTGCTCAGGACAAGATGCACCGTTCCACCTACCCCCTCTCTGCCTCTCGTGCATCTGCCCCGCTCGACCTTGTTCACTCTGATGTCATGGGTCCTCTCCCAAGAGAGTCCGTCGGCGAGCATGGTAATTACGTTCTGACCCTTGCGAACGACTACTCTCGCCATCGCTGGGTTTTTTGCCTATGGCAAAAAAGTGACGTCGCGCCCACCATTTGGGATTGGCTGGTCCGCGCTGAACAGGAATGTGGTCGCTCCCTCCGCCGCTTCCGCTCTGATTGTGGTGGCAAGTTTCTGGGGGAGACCACTCTTTTCCTTGCTTCCCGTGGGGTCCATCATGAGACATCGGCGCCTTAAGCGCCAGCCCAGAACGGGGTCTCTGAACGGTGGAACCGCACCATGGCTGACGCCATCCGCACCATGCGCCACGAATCCGATGTCTCTTGTTGCTTCCACTTCAAGGCCATGACCTACATGACTTGAGTCTAGAACCGGATTCCCCATGGCCCCCTTCCTCGTCAGTCCACACCACACCAGCACTGGTGTGGAGAACGCGCCGACCTGCTTACGGCCCGTGTCTGGGGCTGCGTCGCCATCCTCAGGCTGCCTGTCCCGCACCAGACTGGCAAGCTCGACCCTCGCGGTTGCCCATGCACCTTCCTCAGCGTCTCCCACCAGTCAAAGGCCTGGCATTTTTGGGATCCCACTCGTCGCTGCATCGTCGAGTCCCGCGACATCCTATTCTTTCAGGACCTATTTCCCCGCAACCTCGTTTGCTCCGGCACGTCAATGTTACTCCCGTCGCGTGGGGGAGTAAGGAGTCCGTCCTCCGTCTCCCCGCGTCTAGGCGCTCCATCGTCTATGTCCCCCAGCCCCTCAGGGCCGGCTGCCCCGCCCATGTCAGCCAGCCCGTGAGGGCCAACTTCTCGGTCAGTATCCGCCAGCCCCTCAGGGCCGGCTGCCCCGTCCGTGTCTGCCAGCCCCTCACGGCTGGCTGCCCCGTCCGTGTCCGCCAGCCCCTCAGATCCGACTTCCCCGTCCGTGTCCGCCAGCCCCTCAGGGCCAGCTGCCCCATCTACGTCGATCGGCCCCGTATCGGCACGCTACACACGGGGTCCGGGTGGGAGCCTCAAACCCAAGCCAACAGTTGGCACTCAGGCCACCTCTGCATGCCCTATCACCCCACAACCCCTTGTCATGTCACGAGGATCCTTACCGCATGTCAAATCTGGGGGAGACGCGGATCCACTCCCAAGAAGAAGCGGATCCACTCCTACGGTCATGAGTGGAGACCCCAGCACCGAGTCACTCGGCCTGGTCACGCTGTCAGTCATCGCGGACCTGCATCCAGGGTCAGCTCTGGGCTATGCCCTGCTTCATCAGGAACACCGGTGTGCCGTTACGGCCGCACTCATGCAGATGCCACCAGGGACACGAGACGCGCATGCCCTCACTGTCTACCCCACTGAGCGACCGGAGGACCCAGCCACTCTACGTGAGGCTCGAGCGTCTCCCGAGGCCGCTCACTGGGAAGTTGCATGTACCGAGGAGCTAGCTGCCATTTGGCAACATCACGTCTACGAGCTCGTTGACCCTCCCCCGGGCTGCAAGGCCATCGGCACCAAGTGGGTTCTCCGGCAGAAGTGGAAGCCTGACGGGTCTCTTGGCAAGTACAAGGCGCGTCTCACAGCCATGGGGTTTGCTCAAGTCCCTAAGATTGACTATGACCAGATCTTTGCCCCGGTCGGTCGATTCTCCACTAGCCGGGCGTTGTTTAGCCTGGTTGTCCAGCATTGGTGGGAACTGCATCAGATGGATGTGAGCAACGCCTTTCTCCATGGCTCACTGGTTGGCGAGGAGCTCTACATGGTGCAGCCTCCAGGCTTCGACGACGGCTCTAGCAAGATCTGGAAGCTGCACAAAACCCTCTATGGCTTGAAGCAGTTACCGCACTGCTAGAACCAGGAGATCAGTCGTACGCTTCTTGGCGGCGGCCTCGTTTGCAGCTCTGTCAATCCTGCATTGTTCATTAGCCCGCGAGGTCAGACACTCGTTGTTGTCTTGGTCTATGTCGATGACCTGCTCATTGCATTACCAGATGCAACTGCCATCCAGGGAGTCAAGGACTTCCTGCACGCTGCCTACCAGATGAAGGACCTCAGGCCAGCGCGAGTCTTTCTCGGCATGGAGCATGAGCATGATCGCTCCGCAGGCATACTGCATGTCCATCAGGCTGCCTACGTCCATACCCTGTCCGAGCGCTTCGCTCAGGACCTGCCCCTCGTACTGAGAGCATCCTCACCCATGTCACCCGACGGCCTGGCGATGCTCAAGAGCTCTCATCCAGTTGTGGTGGGGGAGCCGATAGATGTGACTGCATATTTGCACATCATCGGGTCATCGATGTTGCTACGCATCCACACATTGCGTCTGCCGTCAACCTCCTCGTACAATTCTCTCAGGAACCGCATCACCTCCACTTGAAGGCTGCGATCTGAGTACTACGCTATGTCATCTCGACTCCACGGCGAGGTCTCATGTTTTGCCGACAGCCGTCCGTTGTCGCAGTTGGCTACACCGACAGTGACTGGGCTGACAGTCCAGACGCTAAGAGCCGCAACGGCTGGGTCTTTCTGGTTGGCAGCACGGCGGTGCCCTGGCGCAGCGGCAAGCACGGGTGCATTGCACTTAGCACCGTTGAGGCTAAATAGGTAGCCCTTGGTTCAGGCGCGGGTGAGAGCGTGTGGCTACGTCGTCTGTTGTCTGAGTTGCGTCAGCCCGTCGCATCCATCACGTTGCATTGTGACAATGAGAGTGCCATAGCCATCGCCGACAATGATGGCGTGCATCACACATGCACAAAGTACATCAATATTGAGTAAAACTATGTGCGTTCCTTGTTGCATGACGGCAGCATCAACATTATGTGGGTTGAGACAGCACGATAGCTAGCTGACTTCTTGACCAAGGCACTGAAGCGCGACTCATTCAACAAGGCTGTGAGTTCAATTGGCGTGCGTCCGTGAGTTGCACTCACCTGTATTTGTCCTCACCTGCATCTCTAGGTGCACTGGGAGAGTTTTGTCTGCTGCATGTGACATTGCCTGCCTATGTGCACTGCGCCTGTGAGTTATGGGGGACTGTTGGTTTTTTCCACGGCTCTCATTGTGCTCTGTTGTGTCCTCCCAGCTTGTGTACATTGGCGTGCAGATGACTAACGGCGAGACTTGACGCCACTGGAGTGTTGTCCAGTGGAGCCGACACACGCTGAGGCTCACACGCAATTCGCTGAGACAGAAATACTAGGCAGCAAGTTCGGACAGCAGCGTTGTTGATGCAGTGTACGGGCTTCCACGTTCGTTACTCAAGTCTGTTGCCCCCTTTTGTCTGCTACTTTAGAGACGAAGTCTAGAAGCTCTGGGTTTGTTACTCAGAAGTGCGCGCGCCAATGTTTGCGCCAGAAAGCAGCTGGAAACTGAAAGTAACATATTAGCAATGAAGAATGAGCAAAAATGGGAGACCCCTCCAAGTTCTAACTCCCCCCCACTAGTGTAGAACTTGTTACTCAGCTAACCAGCCAATCAGAGAATAGTCCTAGACCTATTTTCTGGCAGGCAGGATTTTCTCGGCGAGCCCTGCCAGACGCCTGACAGCCCAAAACCCGGGCGTCATCCGTTTTGCCTGAAAACTGGACCATACTATTACACCAACGATGCGAACGCAGTCGTGCGATCAGAATCAGCTAGAAAATAGCAGCAAAGATTTATGGCTGCCCCAACCCAGGCACCGCCTACGACAGTCAGTGATGCCAAACAGGGCCACACAGCATGAGACATGGTCCCTAGGCACAACATGATGCTGCAGACGAAATGCCACAACCAGAAACAACGCTGGGTGCATGCAAACAGCATCTGCAGTGGTGGTGACCGCCGGCGGCCCGATCGTCGAGGAGGCCTGCCGATGGAGCTGAGCGCATCGCCGGAGGGAGGAGGCTCCAGCGAGCAGTGCGTAGACCTCAATGCGCGTCTACTCCACTGAGCGACACTCCAGCAGTGTCAAGTCTCGCTGTCAGTCATCTGCACGCCAATGTACACAAGCCGGGAGGACACAACAGAGTACAATGAGAGATGCACAAAAACCAACACTCCCCCATGACTCACAAGCATAGTGCACATGTACAGAAAGAGACACAGTCAACGACCAGACTCCCCCAGGCCACGCAGAGACACAAGCAGGGACAAAGAGAGCCACTCACGGACGCACGCAGACCGAACTCACAGCCTTCTTGAACGAGTCGTGCTTCAGTGCCTTGGTCAAGAAGTCAGCCAATTACCGTGCTATCTCAACCCACACGATGCTGATGCTGTCGTCATGCAACAACAAACGCACATAGTGATACTCAACGTTGATCTACTTTGTGTGTGTTTGATGCACACCGTCACTTTCAACGATGGCTATGGCACTCTCATTGTCGGAATGGAACATGATGGATGTGACGGGTTGACGCAACTCACACAACAGGCGACGCAACCACACACTCTCACACGTACCTGAGCCTAGAGCAACGTACTCAGCCTGAGCAGTACTGCGTGCAATGCATCCTTGCTTGCCGTTGCGCCAAGACATAGCTGTGCCGCCAATCAGTAAGATCAATCCTATGCGACTCTTACAGTCTGAACTGCCGGCCTCGTCACTGTGGGTGTAGCCCACCGCGACAACAAACAACAGGCGACGTAACATGACACCTCGCTGGGGAGTCAAGACGACATAGCACAATACTCGGATCACGGCCTCATAGTGGAGGTGACGCGGCTCCTAAAAAAACTGGGCCACGAGGTTAACTGCGAACGCTATGTCTCGGCTCGTCGTCGTCGCCAGGAACATCAGTGACCCGATGACTCGCACGTACGTGGTCATGTCAAATGGCTCCCACACAACAGCTGGGTTAGGACTCTTCAACTTCACTTGGCCATCGGGTGACATGGGTGAGGATGCACTCGGCACGAGCGTCAAATCCTGCGCAAAACGGGTGGACAGAGTCTGTACATAGGCGGCCTGGTGGATGTGGAGGACGCCTAGGGAGCAATCATGCTTGAGCTCCATGCCTAGGAAGACTCTGGCAGATCCGAGATCCTTCATCTGGTAGGCCGCATGCAGCAAGTCCTTGACATGCTGGATGGCAGCCGTGTCTAGCGACACAATGAGGAGATCGTCGACGTAAACGACAACAACGGCGGAAGTCTGGCCTCGCGGACTGACAAATAGTGCGGGGTCAGCGGTGCTGTGCTGGAGTCCGCCTCTAAGGAGCGTGTTGCTGATTTCTTGGTTTGAGTACGAAGGTGACTGCTCCAGGCCATAGAGGGCCTTCCCTTGTCGCCAGAATCTCCCAATGTCATCATCGAAGCCTTAGGACTACACCATGTAGAGATCCTCACCCTCCAGTGTACCATGGAGAAAAGCATTGCTCACATCCATTTTGATGCAGATCGCACCCATGATGGACGACCAGGCTGAAGAGCGCCCGACAAGTGGAGAACCAGCCAACTAGGGCAAAGATCTGGTCGTAGTCGATCTTAGGAATCTGGGAAAACCCCTTGGCTGGAAGGCGGGCATTGTACTTGTCCAAGGAACCGTCGGGCTTCCATTTATGCCAAAAGACCCACTTGGCGCCGATTGCCTTCCGACCTGGAGGAAGGTCGACGAGGTCGTACACATGGTGTTGTCAGATAGCAGCGAGCACATCGGCGCACACAGCGTCCCAATGTACGGCCTCAGGAGAGGCTCGTGCCTCGCGCAGGGTGGTTGGGTCCTCCGACCGTGCTGTGGGGGGAACCGAGAGAGCGTGTGCATCTTGAGCTCTGGGTGGAATGCGCGCGAGTGCAGCCACGACAGCGTGCTGATGCTCCTGATGAAGCATGGCGTAGCCCCGTGCGGAGCCCGGGTGAAGGTCAGTAATGATGGCCGAGGTGGTCAAGCCGAGGGCCTTGGTGCCAAGATCCCCACTCACGAGCTTGGGATTGGAGGAGACACGTGGAGCCACAAGAGGTCGAGGCGCCACGAAGCGCCGTGCGACGGTCTCTGCGCTCACCGACGGTCTGGGTCAGAGGCTGTCACCTGGGCCACATGTGTAGCGTGGCAGGGCAGGAGATGGCACTGAGTCCGAGAGGCCAATGAAGGCAAACGGGGTTACTGGCCAGGAGGGGCCAGCGAATGCAACCAAGGCACCTGGCCCGAATGGGCCAGCGGACGCGACTGGAGCTGCTTGCTCGGAGGGGCCAGTGCACGCAACTGGAGTTGCTAGCCCCGAGGGGCCAGCAGACGCAACAGGGGCTGCCAGTCCAGAGGGACCAGTGGACGCGACTGGGGCTGCCGGCCTGGAGGGACCGGAGGACGCGACTGGGGCTGCCGGCCCGGAGGGACCAGCGGACGCGTCTGGGGCTACCTGCCCGGAAGGGACCAACAAACGCGACTGGGGCTACTGGCCTTGAGGGACCAGCAGACGCGTCTGGGGCTGTCGGCACGGCGGGACCATCGGACACGACCGGAGCTATTGGCCCGGAGGGACCAGCAAACGCGACTGGGGCTGTTGGCCCGAAGGGACCAGTAGACGTGACTAGGGCTGCCGGATTGGAGGAACCCGTGGACACGACTGGGGCTGTCGTCTTAGAGGGACTGAGGGATGTGTCACCTGAAAGTAGCAGGATGTAGGACGGACTCACCACTCCCCCACGCGACGGGATAGACACGAACGAGCCGGAGCAAATGAGGTCGCGAGGAAACAAGTCCTCGAAGAAGAGGGCATCCCGGGACTCGACGATGCAGTGTCGGGAGGGATCCTAGAAGTGCCACGCATTAGAATGACGAGAGACACCGAGGAAGGTGCAGGGACGTCTGCTGGGGGCGAGCTTGCATCCGTGCTGTGGTGCGGGCAGCCACACAATGGCCACGTAGTCCCAGATGCGAGCCGGGCGGAGGTCAGCTCGCTGACCGCACCAATGCTGGTACGACGTGGACTGGCGGGGAAGGGGACCGTGGGGAATCCGGTTCTACACCCACGTCATGTAGGCCATGACTTCAAAATAGAAGCCATTGGAGAGACCGGACTCGTACCGCATGGTGCGGACGGCGTCGGCCATGGTACGGTTCCATCATTCGGAGACACCATTCTGGGTGGGCATGTAGGGCGCGGACGTCTCATGGTGGATCCCGCTTGAGGTGAGAAAGGTCGTGGCCTCACCCATACACTCACCACCGCGATGGGAGCAAAAGTAGCAAAGAGAGCGGCTACACTCGCGCTCCGCAAAGAGATGCCAGTCCTGGATGGCTCGAGCAGCATCGCTCTTCTGCCGAAGGCAGACAACCCAGTGGTAGCGAGAGTAGTCGTCACTGAGGGTGAGGACATAGCGGCCGTGCTTGCCGATGGACTCGGTGGGGAGAGGGCCCATGACGTCCGAATGGACAAGGTCGAGAGGGGCAAACGCACGAGAGGAAGGGTACCGGTGCATCTTCCCTTGAGCGCAATCAATGCACTAAGTGGGACACGGGAGGGGGAAATTCTCCGGGTCAAGGCCCTTGGCCGGCTGGGTGCGGAACATGCTGTCTACGGCGGCAGAGTGGACGTGGCAAAGGCGGTGGTGCAAGAGGCAAGTGTGTGAAGGAGAAAGCATGCTGGTGACAAACACATGGCCTGTGGTGGCCGACGGGAAGGGAACGAAAGGGGAGGAGGAGGGGTGAGGTACATGCCACAGGTTGCCACAGGCGGTGGCTTGCAGTACAACAAGACCCGACGAATGCAACGACACAGTGCCAACACCATGTGAATGCACAACGTCCATGCTCATGCGGTCAAGGGCAGTGACGGACAGAAGGCTGAGCTCGAGATCAGGGACGAAAAGGACATCGGTCAGAAAGACGTCACCGGAAGGACCACGAAAACGAACGACGCCAACACCACGGATAGCAACACCTGTCCGGAGCCCGTCCGGACACCGGAGACATCGCCTACAGGGCCAAGCATACTAAAGGCCTCACGAGAGCCCGTCATGTGATGCGCGGCCTCGAAGTCGATGATCCATGTCTCAGCGGGGTCCTGGACCGGGGTCGCCAGATCGCTAACGGTCACATGGCAGCAAGCAAGGGACGCGGACGCGGTGGAAGGAGGTGCGAACCAAGACTTCCAATTGTCAAGCCACGCAACATCGTCATGGGAAGGGGTAGAGGAGACCATGGGAGACAATGCGATAGACAAAGAAACGAGACACGACCGTAGGTCAGTCCCAGTCATGCAGGGCTGGGCAGGAGAGCAGGAGGTGATGCAACTCGCAATTCTCTACGGAGGAGGGCGTGTCAGGCCGAGCTAGAGCGCGATGAACTACTCGAGCTGACGCTCACGGGAGGGCGGCTCGAGAGTGTAGACCGAGTGCGGAATGACGGCACCGGATCCTGGGTAAGGGAGGGATTGTGCCGGTGATAGGAACGGTGGCACCGACGGCTGCGGATAGTACTGCTGTGGCGCGGGTGTCTGCTGGACTGGCGGAGCTGTCGGAGTGGCGGAGCTGCTCGACAAGGTCAAGGTGTCAAGGTCGGCGGCAGCAACGGTGGCAGAGGCAAGACGGTGCTCCCACTAGCGACGCATGGTGGCGATGACACACGCCTTGTCCGTCGGAAGAGGGCACGTGTACCACCCATGCCCGGGCTGGCCACAGTTGTGGCTGACCGGGCCACCACCGCTAGACCCGGTCGACGGCTGTTGTTGCTGCTGCGGCGGACCCTTGCCTTTCTTGTTCTGGCTTTTCTTCTTCTTCCCCAGAGACGATGAGGTAGCTGTGGCCAAGGAAGCGACGGCCACGGAGGCGATGGTAGGGGAGGCGATGATAAGGGAAGCAAGAGCCTCCGTGCACTGGAGTTAGACTCCAAACGAGCGGAGGAAGAGCTCATATGTCGAAGGCATGAGGGTCCCCTGGGCCGCCATGGTGGAGAGGACTTCCTGGGGGTAGTGGAGGAAGACATTTGCATACGCGCTGATGGCGACGCGCTTGATGGTGAGGAGCGGGACTAGAGGCGGTGGGGCAGATCTGCCGAGGAGACGAAGGATGTCCTCCACACGCTGCCAGTAGGCAGTGACCGTCTCCGTCTCCCCCATGTGAAGGGAGTTGAACTCCCGTAGCAGACGCCTGGTCTCAACTTCACAGGACAGGCGATGGGGCCGGGTGAGGACGTGCCACGTGGCTGCAGGGTCTACGGTGGCGCCAGCGGTGAAGTCGCCGAGGAAAGGCTCTAGGGCTAGGCGGGAAGCCGGAGGGGCGACTGGGACTAGGGCACGAACAGCGCGACCAGCGTCATACAACTGGTCGGTCTAGGTGAGGTCATGAGGGAGGGTGTAGTATGCCCATAGGCCCTCACCCTGTGCCCAGATCCAGAAGCTGAGCTCACAGCTTCGAAACTGCTTGCCGACCTGAAGTTGCGAGGGCGGCGTCTCAAAGTCCTTCTGCCTGCGGCCGGCGCCCAGAGTGGGGCCAAGGATGAAGGTCACCGTCTGCCTTTGGTGCTGAGTCTGCTGCTGCGCCAGGTAATGCGTAGCAATGGACACAGAGGGGCTGGCGTGCCCAGGAGGGATGAATGGTGGGAGCAGACTGGTGGCAGACTGGAAGGCCAACGGCTGCAGTACTGTGAGCTGCTGCGTCAAGGCGGCAAGCTGTTGCTGAAGAGCAGCCAAGGTGTCAGGGTTGCCGCCAGCAACGCCAGAGGTTTGCTGTTGTTGCTGTTGCTATCGCTGCAGCTGCTACAGCTGCTGTAGGAAAGGGGGGTTGGGGGTCCCCCCATCAGAGGAGGACCCCTCCTCAGAGGGGCTGTTAGTCATGCAAGCTTATGGTGCCTCTCTTTCCCTTTTGTTTGTTTGTGTTCTTTTTTGTTTTGTGCTGGTAATGTCAGTAGTGACGTCAGTCGAGGATGGCTGACATCAGTGGAGGCTACTACGGTGTGTGTAGTGCTACTGCCTTTTTTTGTTGATGACATCAGCACTTATGTTAGTAGTGACGTCAGTAGTGACATCAGCGGACGGCCGCTAACGTCAGCAACGGTTGATGTAGCTGCTACTGTGGGGCTGCAACCGTTGTTGCTGCTGCTGTTGCTGCTACTGCTACTACTACTACTACTACTGCTGCTCTTACTGCTGCAGTTGCTACTGCTGATGCTGATGCTGATGTTGCTGCTGCTGCTGCTGCTGTTGTTGCTGTTGCAACTGTTGCTACTACTGTTGCTGCTATTGCGGCTGCTACTGCTGTTGCCGCTGCTGCTGCAGCTTTGGGGGATCCCTTTGTTTTTTTTTCCTTTCTTCTTGCTCGTTGCTATAAGCGTGCTGCTCGTTGCGAGTGACGAGCTGCGAGCAGCAAGCTCGCTGCTTGTCGCTCGCTGCTCGTTGCTCGTTGCTCACTGCGAGCAGCGAGCTCGCTACAAGCAGCTCGCTGCTCGTAGCGAGGAGCGGGCTACGGGTAGCTGCGGCTGTCACTACAGCCGCTGCTACTGCTGTAGCGAGCTATTGCGAGCTGTTTCTCCTGCCGGTTGCTACTCG
Source organism: Penium margaritaceum (assembly GCA_023375785.1). Classification (NCBI taxonomy): domain Eukaryota; kingdom Viridiplantae; phylum Streptophyta; class Zygnematophyceae; order Desmidiales; family Peniaceae; genus Penium; species Penium margaritaceum. Next base: position 88,340 of record SZWC01003497.1, read on the forward strand.
CTGCTGCTACTGCTGCTGCTGCGGGCTGCTCCTGCTGCGAGTTGCTCCGAGGTGTCGCTGCTGCCAGCTGCTGCTGTGTGCTCGCTCCCACAGCAAGCTGCTGCTAGTGCTGCTGGCTGCTACTATCAGGCACACCTAGAGGACGTCGCCGCATGCGTCGTCGCCAGCAAGCACCTGACGTGGCCTACCGCTCATCTCCTCCCGTCAAGCGTGGGGGTCAGTGCTGCCGGAAAAAATCCGGCACCATTTCCCATCGCCCAGTGGCCGTGGGAAAAATTCTGACACCGCCACCCGACGGGTCAATGCTGCCGGAAAAAATCTGGCAGCATTTCCCCTGCACTTGCGCGTATGGGGGTCCGCCGACGTTGTCTGGCACCTCTACGTCAGTCTTCCGCTGCTGCTGCTGCTACGCTCTAGCTGTGATACCAAGACAGAAATACTAGGCAGTAGGTTGGGACAACAGTGTTGTTGATGCATCGTGCGGGATTCCATGCTTGTTGCTTAAGTCTACTGCGCCCTTAGTCGGCTGCTCTAGAGACGAAGTCTGGAAGCTCTGTGTTTGTTACTCAAAAGTGCGCGCGCCAGTGTTAGCGCCATAAAGTAGCTGGAAACTGAAGGTACCTGATTAGCAATGAAGAATGAGAAACAATGGGAGACCCCTCCAAGTTCTAGCTCCCCCCCACTAGTGTAGAACTTGTTACTGATCTAACCAGCCAATCAGAAAATAGTCCTAGACCTATTTTCTGGCAGGCAAGGTTTTGTCAGTGAGCCCTGCCAAACGCCCGACAGCAGAAAACCCGGGCGTCGTCCGTTTTGCCTGAACACTGGACCATACCATAACACCGATGCTGCAAACGAAGTCATGCAGTCATAATCAGCTAGAAAAATAGCAGCAAGGAGTTATGGCTGCCCGAACCCAGGCAGTGCCTACGACAGTCAGCGATGCCAAACAGGGCCACACAGCAGGAGACATGGACCCTAGGCACAGCATGATGCTGCAGACGCAATGCCACAACCAGAAACAACGCTGGATACATGCAAACAGCATCTGCAATGGCAGTGACCGCCGGTGGCCCGACCGCCAAGGAGGCCTGTCGATGGAGCTGAGTGCATCGCCGGAGGGAGGAGGCTCCAGCGAACGGTGCGCGGGCCTCAACGCGCGTCGGCTCCACTCAGCGCCACTCCAACAGCGTCGAGTCTCGCCGTCAGTCATCTGCGTGCCGATGTACACAAGCCGGGAGGACACAACAGAGTACAATGAGAGATACACAAAAACCAACACGTTGGAGCCTCCTCCCAGCGTCAACGTGCTCAGCTCCATCGGCAGGCCTCCTCGGCGTTCAAACCGCCGGCGGTCACTGCCATCGTAGAGGCAGTGTGTGTGCTTGCAGTGCTGGACCTGATTGTGCTGTTGCGTTTACAGCGTCATTTTTTGCATGTGGTCCATGTTTCACATTGCGTGGTACTGTCTGGCTCCGTGGACTAGCGTAGGCACTGCCTGAGTTTGGGCAGTCATAAATCTTCTCTACTATTTTTCTAGCTGTTTCTAAACAGAAATGCTAGGCAGCACGTTGGGGCAGCAGCGTTGTTGATGCAGCGTGCGGGCGTCCATGCTAGTTGCTTAAGTCAGCTGCCCCCTCAGTCTGCTGCCCTAGAGACTAAGTCTGGAGCTCCGGGTTTGTTACTCAGAAGTGCGCGCGCCAGTGTTAGCGCCAGAAAGCAGCTGGAAACTGAAAGTAACTGATTAGCAATCAAGAATGAACAACAATGGGAGACCCCTCCAAGTTCTAGCTCCCCCTAGCTCTGTAGAGCTTGTTACTCAGTTCAACAGCCAATCAGAAAAGAGCTCTATTTTCAGGCTGGCAGGTTTTCTCGGTGAGGCCTGCCAGACGACCGACAGCCCAAAACCCGGGCGTCGTCCGTTTTGCCTGAAACTTGGACCATACCATGATACCGACACTGCAAACGCAGCCGTGCGGTCAGAAACAGGTAGAAGAATAGTAGCAAGGAGTNTTCTAGCTCCCCCTAGCTCTGTAGAGCTTGTTACTCAGTTCAACAGCCAATCAGAAAAGAGCTCTATTTTCAGGCTGGCAGGTTTTCTCGGTGAGGCCTGCCAGACGACCGACAGCCCAAAACCCGGGCGTCGTCCGTTTTGCCTGAAACTTGGACCATACCATGATACCGACACTGCAAACGCAGCCGTGCGGTCAGAAACAGGTAGAAGAATAGTAGCAAGGAGTTATGACTGCCCGAACCCAGGCAGTGCCTATGATGGTCCAAGACGCCAAACAGGGCCATGCAACATGCAACAAGGACCCTATGCAGAGCATGACGATGCAAACGCGATGGGACGCACTAGACGTATGTAGACAGCAACAGCGGTGGCAGTGACTGCCGGCAGCACGACCGTCGAGGAGGCCTGCCGATGGAGCTGAGCACGTCGCCGGAGAGAGGAGGCTCCAACGAACTGCGAGTAGACCTCAGCGTGCGTCAAGTCCACCGGACGACACTCCATCAGCGTTGAGTCTCGTCGTTAGTCATCTGCACACCGATGAACACAAGCCGGGAGGACACAACAGAGCAGAATGAGACATGCGCAAAAAACCAACACTCCCCCATGACTCACAAGCGTGGTGCACATGGGCGGGCAAAGACACGATCAACATCCAGACTCCCCTAGGCCACGCAGAGACGTAGGCAGAGACAAAGAGGACAACTCACGAATGCACGCCGGCTGAACTCACAGCCTTCTTGAACGAGTCCCGTTTCAGTGCCTTCGTCAGGAAGTCAGCCAGCTGCCGTGCTGTCTCAACCCACACGATGTTGATGCTACCGTCATGCAACAACGAACACACATAGTGATACTCAACATTTATGTGCTTTGTGCGTATGTGATGCACGCCGTCATTGTCGGTGATGGCCATGGCACTCTCATTGTCATAATGCAAGGTGATGGATGCGACAGATTGACGCAACTCCGACAACAGACGACGCAACCATACACTCTCACACGCGCCCGAGCCAAGGGCCACGTACTCAGCCTCAGCAGTGCTGCGTGCAATGCACCCCTGCTTGCCACTACGCTAGGACACAGCTGTGCCGCCAATCAAAAAGATCCAGCCCGTGCAACTCTTACCGTCTCGACTGCCGGCCCAGTCACTGTCGGTGTAGCCCACTGCGACGACGGACGGCTGGCGGCGGAACATGAGACCTCGCCGAGGGGTCAAGATGACATTGCGCAGTACTCGGATCGCGGCCTCGAAGTGGAGGTGACGCGGCTCTTGAGAGAACTGGGCTAGGAGGTTGACGGCGAACGCGATGTCTGGATGCGTCATCATTGCCAGGAACATCAGTGACCCGATGACACGCAGATACGTGGTCACATCAACTGGCTCCCCCACAACAGCTGGGTCAGGACTCTTCAGCTTCACCTGGCCGTCGGGTGACATAGGTGAAGATGCGCTAGGCATGAGGGGCAGGTCCTCAGCGAAGCGAGTGGACATGGTCTGCACATAGGCGGCCTGGTGGATGTGCAGGATGTCCTGGGAGCGATCATGCTCGAGTTCCATGCCTAGGAAGACTCGGGCAGACCTGAGTTCCTTCATCTGGTAGGCGGCGTGCAGCAAGTCCTTGACACGCAAGATGGCGGCCGTGTCTGGCGACGCAATGAGGAGATCATTGACGAGACCAGAACTGCGGCAAAGGTCTGACCTCGCGAGCTGACGAACAAAGCGGGGTAAGCGGTGCTGCGCTCAGGGCCGCCACGGAGGAGCGTGTTGCTCATCTCCTGTTTCTAGCACCAAGGCGACTGCTTCAGACCATAGAGGGCCTTCCGCAGCCGCCAAACTCTCCCAATGCCGTCGTCGAAGCCTGGGGGCTACACCATGTAGAGCTCCTCACCCTCTAGTGAGCCATGGAGGAACGCGTTGCTCATGTCCATCTGGTGCAGCTCCCACCCATGCTGGGCAACCATGCTAAAGAGAGCCCGGCTAGTGGAGAACCGACCGACTGGGACAAAGATCTGGTCGTAATCGACCCCAGGGACCTAAGCAAACCCCTTTGCTGTGAGGCGGGCCTTATACCTGTCCAATGACCCGTCAGGGTTCCACTTGCGCCGAAAGACCCACTTGGCACCAATGGCCTTCCAACCTGGAGAGAGGTCGACGAGGTCATACACGTGGTGCTGCCGGATAGCAGTGAGCTCCTTGGCACAGGCAGCATCCCAATATGTGGCCTCAGGAGAGGCTCGAGCCTCGCGTAGGGTGGCTGGGTCCTCCGGGCGTGCTGTGGACCGGACTGAGAGAGCGTGTGCATCACGAGCTGCAGGTGGGATGCGGGCGAGTGCAGCCATGACAGCTGCCGATGCTCGTGATGAAGCATGGTGTAGCCCAGTGCGGAGCCTGGGTGAAGGTCTGCGATGATGGCCGAAGTGGTCAGGCCGAGAGCCTTCGTGCCAGGGTCCCCACTCACGACCGTGGGAGTGGAGGAGACACATGGAGCCACAGGGGATCGAGGTGCCACAGGACACGGTGCGACGGTCTGCGCGCTCACTGTCGGCCGAGGTCGGAGGCTGCCGCCTGGGCCACGTGTGTAGCGCGGTCGGGCAGGAGATGGCACTGGGTCCGATGGGCCAACGGAGGCGAACGGGACTACTGGCCTGGAGGAGCCAGCGGACGCGACTGGGGATGCCGGCCCAAAGGCCAACGGACGCGACTGGGGTTGTCAGCCCGGAGGGGCCAGCGGACGCGACTGGGGCTGTCGGCCCGGAGGGGCCAGCGGACTCGACTGGGGCTGTCGGCCCGGAAGGGCCAGCGGACGCGACTGGGGCTGTTGGCCGGGAGGGGCCAGCAGACTCGACTGGGGCAGCTGGCTCAGAGGTGCCGACGGACGCGGCTGGAACTGCTGGCCCGGAGGGGCCAGCTGCTGGCCCGGGAGGGCCGGCGGACGCGTCTGGGGCTGTTGGCCCGGGAGGGCCGGCGGACGCGTCTGGGGCTGCCGGCCCGGAGGGGCCAGCGGACTCGACGGGGGCATCTGACTCGGAGGTGCCGGCGGACGCTGCTAGGACTGCAAGCCTGGGAGAGCCAGCGGATGCGACTAGGACTGCTGGCCCGGGAGGGCCAGAGGACGCGACAGGGGCTACCGGCTCAGAGGGACAGAGTGATGTGTCACTCGGAAGCGACAGGACGGAGGACGGACTCACCACTCCCCCATGCGACGGGAGGGACACGGACGAGCCAGAGCGGATGAGGTCGCGAGGAAACAGATCCTCGAAGAAGAGGGCATTGCGGGACTCGACGATGCAGTGTCGGGATGGGTCCCAGAAGCGCCAGGCCTTAGACTGATGAGACACACCGAGGAAGGTGCAGGGGCGTCCGCGGGGGACGAGCTTGCCGCCCCGCTGTGGGGCGGGCAGCCACACAATGGCCACGCAGCCCCAGACGCGAGCCGGGCGGAGGTCAGCGCGCCGACCGCACCAGTGCTTGTATGGCGTGGACTGGCGAGGAAGGGGACCGTGGAGAATCTGGTTCCAGACCCACGTCATGTAGGCCATGGCTTCAAAATAGAAGCCATCAGAGAGACCGAACTCGACCCGCATGGTGCGGATGGCATCCGCCATGGTACGGTTCCATCGCTCGGATATGCTGTTCTGGGTGGGTGTGTAGGGCGCCGACGTCTCATGGTGGACCCCGTGGGAGGCGAGAAGGGACGTGGCCTCACCCATGTACTCTCCACCGCGATCGGAGCAAAAGCGGCGAAGAGAGCGGCCACACTTGCGTTCCGCGAGGACAAGCCAGTCCTGAATGGCTCGGGCGACATCGCTCTTCTGCCGGAGGCAGAAGACCCGGCGGTAGCGAGAATAGTCGTCCGTGAGGGTGAGGACATACCAGCCATGCTCGCCGATGGACTCGGTGGGGAGAGGGACGATGACGTCCGAGTGGACAAGGTCGAGAGGGGCGGAGGCACGGGAGGGAGACAAGGGGTACGTGGACCGGTGCATCTTCCCCTGAGCGCAGTCAATGCACTCAGTGGGACACGGGAGAGGGAAAGTCTCCGGGTCAAGGCCTTTGGCTAGCTGGGTGCAGAGCATGCTCTCTACGTCGGCAGAGTGCACGTGGCAAAGGCGGCGGTGCTAGAGGCAGGTGTGCTCAGGAGACAGCATGCTGGTGAAAAACACATGGCCTGTGGCGGCCGACGGGGAGGAGACAGGAGGAGAAGAGGAGAGGCGGGGAACATGCCACAAGTTGCCACAGGCGGTGGCGTGCAGGATGACAAGACCAGACGGACGCAACGACACAGTGCCAATACCACGCGAGTGCACAACGTCCATGCTCATGCGGTCAAGGGCAGTCACGGACAGGAGGCTGAGCTCAAGACCAGGGACAAAGAGGACATCGGTCAGAAAAACGTCACCGGCAGGACCACGGAAACGAACGACGCCAACAACACGGACGGGCAACTCTTGTCCAGAACCCGTCCGGACACTGGAGACATCGCCTACAAGGCCGAGCATACTGAAGGCCTCACAAGAGGCAGTGATGTGATGCGTGGCCCCGTAGTCAATGGTCCAAGTCTCAGCAGGGTCCTGGACAGGAATCGCCAGATCGCTAACGGTCACATGGCAGCAAGCGAGGGACGCGGACGTAGTAGAAGGAGGTGCGAAACGAGACTGCCAATAGTCAAGCCACGCAATGTCGTCAAGGAGGGGGTTGGAGGGGACCATGGGAGATGACGAAGGATGTCCTCCGCCCGCTGCCAGTAGGTAGTGACCGTCTCCGTCTCCCCCATGTGCAGGGAGTTGAACTCCCCGAATAGACGGCTGATCTCAGCGTCGCTGGACAGGCGATGGGGCCTAGTGAGGACATACCATGCGGCTACAGGGTCTGGGATGTCACCAACAGTGAAGTCGCCGAGGAAAGGCTCTAAGGCCAGGCAGGGGGTGGATGGGCGTCTGGGACAAGGGCACGGACGGTGCAACCAGCGTCATATAACTAATCCGCCTGGGTGGAGTCATAAGGGAGGGTGTAGTATGCCCACAGGCCCTCACCTTGCGCCCAGATCCGGAAGCTGAGCTCCCACCTCCGGAACTGCTCGCCGGCCTGAAGCGCCGGCGGCGTCTCAAAGTCCTGCCTACGGCCGGCACCCTCAGTGGGGCCAAGGACAGAGGTCACTGTCTGCCGCTGGCGCTGAGTCTGCTGCTGTGCCAGGTAGTACGTGGCAGCAGACACAACTGGACTGGCATACCCAAGAGGGACGAAGGACGGTAGCACACTGGAGGCAGTCTGGACGGCTACTGGCTGTAGCACTGCAAGCTGCTGCGTCAAGGCGGCGAGCTGTTGTTGAAGAGCAGCGAGGGGTCAGGATTGCCACCAACGACACCAGTGGGCTGCTGCTGCTGGTGCTGCTACTGTTGTTGCTGCTGTTGTTGCTGCTGCAGCTGCTGCTGCTGATGTTGCTGCTGCTGCTGTTGCTGTGGCTGTTGCTGCTGCTGCTGTTGTTGTTGTTGCTGCTGCTGCTGCTGTTGCTGCAGTCGTTGCAGGAAAGGGGGGGTAGGGGTCCCTCCAACAGAGGAGGACTCCTCCTCATCGGGGCTACCAGCCATGGTGTAGTGTCGCTTGGTTGTTTCCCCCTCTTCTTTTGTTTTTTTTTTATTGAGTGCTGCTGGTGTCAACAGTGACGCCAGTCGAGGATGGCTGACGTCAGCAAAGGCTACTACGTGTGTGCAGTGCTACTGGTTTCCCCCTTGTGTTTGTTTTTTTTTGTTGATGACTTCAGCAGTGACAGCAGCAGTGACAGCAGCGAACGGCCGCTGACGTCAACAGCGGTGGATGCAGCCGCTGCTGTGGGGCTACAGCCGCGATGTTGTTGGTGCTGTCGCCGCTGCTATTGTGGCTGCTACTGCTGCTGCTGCTGCTGGGGTGACTACTGCTGCTACCGCTATTGTTGCTGAGGCAGCTACGGCTGCGGTTACTGCTGCGGCTGCTACGGCCGCTGCTGCTGCTGTGGCTGCGGCTGCTGCTACTACTGCGGCTGCGGCTGCTGCTGCTGCTACGGTTGCGCCTGCTGCTGCTACTGCAGCAGTTGCTGCTGCTTGCTGCGGCTGCGGCTGCGACTGTTGTTGCTACTGCAGCTGCTGCTTGCTACAGCTGCAACAGCGGCTGCTACTACTGCTACAGCTGCCACGGCTGCGTGTTGCGGCCGCTGCTACTGTTGCTGCCGCAGCTGTGGCTATAGCTGCGACTACTGCTGCTGCTGCGGCTGCGGCTGCTGTGGCTGCAACAAACAGGAGAAAAGGGGGGGTCCTTGCGCGTTTTATTTGTTTCTTTTTGTTTTTCTTGCCTTTCGCTACGAGCTCGCTGCTCGCTACGAGCGACAAGCTGTGAGCAGCGAGCTTGCTGCTTGCTGCTCGCAGCGAGCTCGCTTCCTCAAGCTCGCTGCTTGCACCGAGCAGTGAGTTGCGGGCAGCTACAGCTGCTACTGCTGCAGCTGCTGCTACTACTCCTGCAGCTGCTGCTGCTGCTGCTGCTTGCTACAGCTGTGGCTGCTGCTACTGTTGCAACTGCTACTGCTGCTTGCTATAGCTACTACTGCTATTGCTGCTGCGGCCGGCTGCTGCTACTGCCGCCGGCTGCTGTTGCTGCGAACTGCTATGCGCTGCTGCTGCTGCTGGCTGCTGCTCGCTGCCGCTGCTGCTGCTACCGGCTGCTGCTGCTGCGGGCTGCTGCTGTTGCGAGCTACTGCTGCTGCCAGCTACTGCTGCTGCCAGCTACTGCTGTGTGCTGCTGCTGCTAGCTGCTGTTGCCACTGCTCGCTGCTGCGGCAAGCTGCTGCTGCTGCTGGCTGCTGCTGTCAGTCACACCTGGAGGACGTCGCCGCGTACGTCGTCGCCAGCAAGGGCCTGACGTGGCTGGCCGCTCACCTCCTCGCGTCAAACGTGGGGTGAGGCTGCCGAAAAAAATCCTTCAGCATTTCCCTTAATTGGAAATAATTTTAGGGCATGCAGGCCCATGCAAGAATGAACATGAGCTCTGTGTGTGAGTGCGATGCAAGACGGCAAGAATTTGGCTAAGTCTGGAACGCTGAACATAAAGAACAAGGAGAGTTTACAAATGAGCCCCTAGCGGGCTTACATAGGGGCGCCGGCAGCTAACCGCATCGGGCCCCGTTACCCCTGCTGAACCGAAATGACTCAACAGGGAGAACACACTGCATACACCACGAGAGCAATAAAGGTGGTCTCCTCAAGGCACCGGAACAGCTCGCCGAGTGCCCGGGTCTCGGCCACCGAGAAAATATGAGCAGTGTCAAAACATCTCGTAATCAACGTCCAGACATCACAAATTTCTTTCCAAACATCGGAAGCCCCACAATAGCCATCGGGTCTCCTCGTCGCACCGGTACAGTCAACCAGGTGCGCATGTCTGAACCCACCGAAAGAAACCCTCCTACCTACTGACAAGCCCACATGGCTGCCGGCGCTGTCGTAGGTGCTGGAAAAGTCTCGGTGCAGTCCGGAGGCCCGTCGTGTCGTCACGCCCACCTCTACCATATACCCCAAATGTGGGTATATCTGTACACTAGCACTGTCGGTCGTGACGGGTGGAAGCCACACAAACAAACACTCCCCCTGGCTGACATAGCCGTCCACGCCAGAACGAATGAGCGAAGGCATGGAACAACAATGCATGGCAAGCCATAACATGCATGAGTCAACTCGCACAAACACACACACACTCGGCTGCTATCCATCCAGGGTCTCCTTGGACACTGGCACAGCCCACCAAGTGTCTGGGTCTTGACCATGAGAGGAGTGATGCACACACACACAAACCAGTGTAATGCACATCATATACATGTCAGAGGAAAAGATGGTCTCCTCATGACACTGGCGGTACCAGGGTCCGGGTCTCGACCACTACGAGCAATCAAACTCAATAGTATCATCATCCAAACACACGATCAAGGGAGGATCTCCTCGTAACATGGGTGCAATGCACCACGTGTCCGGGTCTCGACCAAGAGCTCGCATGCACAATGCCACACACAGTATAGCGACACACTAAGACACACGATCACATGGTCTCCTCGTGACACTGGTGCAATGCACCAAGTATCCGGGTCTCGACCAACAGCTCGCATGCACATGCCACACACAGTATAGCGACACACTACGACACACGATCACATGGTCTCCTCGTAACACTGGTGCAATGCACCAAGTATCCGGGTCTCGACCAACAGCTCGCATGCACAATGCCACACACAGTATAGCGACACACTAAGACACACGATCACATGGTCTCCTCGTGACACTGGTGCAATGCACCAAGTATCCGGGTCTCGACCAACAGCTCGCATGCACAATGCCACACACGATATAGCATAACACTAAGACATACGATCACATGGTCTCCTCGTGACACTGGTGCAATGCACCAAGTGTCCGAGTCTCGACCAACATTGTGCTACCATCTGTATGCAGCTGTGTAGGTACGCAGCATGAGCCACATGCGGGATGCTGTAGATGCTCACAACAGAGCATGGATCTCCCCATGCATCTCCCATGACGTTGCGTCAGGTCGAGGTCCACACAACACTCCCCCGGGGCAGATGAACCTGGGAGCGATGTCCTCGATGGAGATGCTGATATATCTGAACAGATCGTGAGCGATGAGTCATGTGGTGTGTCCAACATGCAGAGATAGCTCCTCCTGTCACGTGCGAGTCGACGCCCTCCCTCAAAGACGAAGTGGTGTCTCCGACTATGACTCCTCACGTGAATCCGCATCGCGTAGGGTATGCCAGTCCTCGCGTGACTGCCAAGGGTTCCAACTCACAGTCTTTCCTGCCTCCGCACTGCCGCGATACATCTGTGTGCGCCGGAGGAACGGGAATGGGCGAGCAGCACGCGTGCGTGGATGAAGTGGCGGAGCTGGCCTCGGAGGCCGGATAGAGCCCCCTGAGGCACAGGGGTGTACCGCCGGAGGAGGAGAGCTGGAACGACAAACCGGATCACCACTCGCGGATGAAGATGAAGATGGCATAAGTGAGTCGGGTAGATGAAGGTGCGTGACGGNCAGTCTTTCCTGCCTCCGCACTGCCGCGATACATCTGTGTGCGCCGGAGGAACGGGAATGGGCGAGCAGCACGCGTGCGTGGATGAAGTGGCGGAGCTGGCCTCGGAGGCCGGATAGAGCCCCCTGAGGCACAGGGGTGTACCGCCGGAGGAGGAGAGCTGGAACGACAAACCGGATCACCACTCGCGGATGAAGATGAAGATGGCATAAGTGAGTCGGGTAGATGAAGGTGCGTGACGGAAGCAAAAGAAGGAGGAGCGATGATGGGGTCCACAAGAGCGAGGATGGCGGAAGCCGAAGGCACGGTCACCTCTCCTCTGATAGTGTCTCCAACGGACGTCATACTCGGAGCGCGTACAAGATGCTCCCCAAGCACAGGTGTGCCAGATGCTGCTGGCTAAGGGGTCGTGCCCATACTAGTGATGCTGCCATCCTCTGAGAATCGTTCACACGCTGCCATCATCTCCCGCTGCAGCATCACTACACGCTCCTGCAGGTCGGCGTAATCTGCCTCGGACATGTCGAGGTGGCCGATGTCGACCTGGTGTAGAATAAACTCTGCCTCACTGATGCTGCACATGCAGAATACACAACTCGTGAGTACAACGCCATCTGCATCTCTGATGCTGAAGACGATGGAACTATTGCTGCTGCATCCTCCTGGGGGTCAACCAAGCTCGCAATGTGCCGAGACGCTGGAACATCGGATGTAGCTGCAGATGTCACATCCACATCGCAGCTCGTGTCTGTCATGCAAGGAGTGAGCGGTCCCATGCCGAGAGAGAAGGAGAAGGAGGAGCCGTCAGAGTCCGTAGAGCATGCGGAAACGTCGTCCGTGCAGGTGCTGCCACTCTCAGTATCCATGTCATCAGCAAGGTCACTAGCAGGTGAACACGAAGGTGCACAACTCAGCTCCTGCTGACGAGGTGACTCCATCTGCATGTAGCGATCTGCACCACTGTCGTCAAGTGCCGCCGTAGTGGAAACTGGTGTGCAGGGCTCCGGCTCGACAATGCCCGTCAAGGAGACCAGCAAGCGCAGCTGGCGCTCACGCACTGTCTCACCGGGAAGACTGGTCGCTGCCACCTGCTTGATGATAGAGTGAGGACCATCATCTGACTCCAGCATGTATGTCACTGCTCCGTGTGTATGGGAACCCGGAGGCTGTGAGAACCTGAAGGACACCTCACGCTGAAGCGGGTCCACAAGTAGCGCAGATGAGGCGGGGGAGCCTATTGTGTCTGCTGCAGCATATGACTCGGCGACATCTCTGAGAACTGCTGCTCTCAAGAACGCCTCAACCTCCAGCAGACCAACCGGTCGACTCTGCTCATGTACGAGGACCACTATCGGGCGAGTATGAGTCCCGTGCGCCAACGCCCCCAGAAATCTGTGTGGGGTATCCCGATCCGCGCGGGACTCATGTGCCACCGCCAGGCCGCTATCGGTCGGAGTCGCAAGTGGCACCGCCAAGGCACATGAGACATGCACTCCTCGTGATGCAACCTGCTGCTGCAGAACGTCCGGCTCCTGTCCCAGCGTGGATGTCGACATCGATGACACGCATATCTCCGTCACTGGAACCTCCGCCGGACTCGTGTGAGCCTGCTGTACAAACTCCGCCAAAACTCCCAAAGATGCATCCCGATCCATACCGGACCCGTGTGCCACCGCCGGGCCGCCACCGGTAGGAGCCGCGAGTGGCACCGCCCACGGACGCCGGGCCTGGACNTGCACTCCTCGTGATGCAACCTGCTGCTGCAGAACGTCCGGCTCCTGTCCCAGCGTGGATGTCGACATTGATGACACGCATATCTCCGTCGCTGGAACCTCCGCCGGACTCGTGTGAGCCTGCTGTACAAACTCCGCCAAAACTCCCAAGGATGCATCCTGATCCATACCGGACCCGTGTGCCACCGCCAGGCCGCCACCGGTAGGAGCCGCGAGTAGCACCGCCCACGGACGCCGGGCCTCATCACCCCCTGACGTAAGCTGCTGCCGTAGAAGATCTGGATCCAGCGCGGACGTGGAAGTCGAGCTCGATGATACGCAATTCTACACCATGACCTCCATGTCGGGATGAGACTCACTCCCCCTCGATCCAACTGCGGATCATGTTGCTACTGTCGCATCACGCAATGCGCGGTAACCACACTCCCCCTCGACAGGTACAGCAATGGAGGCCGAGGAGGTGGAGGATGTATCAACACCGGCATGAGCACGTCGTGCAGAGCGCTGACGACGACGTCGTAGAGTCACTCGACTGGAACGACTGTTGGAAGACAAGTCATCGCGGGGTGGCGGCGTGGTCACAGCATAGTGGAGGATCGAAAGGATGGTATCAGTCTAGGACTGGCTGGCAGGTGAAGCTGAAGGGACACCATCGGATGAAGAAGGAGGAGCTGATGGAGGAGATGTGGTCGCAGAGGCCGTCGACGAACGAGTAGCAGAAGCACGCTTAGTGACAACGAGCTCACAAAGCCGCTACACCGTCTGCCGTAGGCCGCGGATCTCGGCGAATATGCTCGCCAGAGGTCCAGCTAAGGGATCTACCAAAACCGGCAGATCCGTATGCTGTGGAGGACGCATGCTCGGATGAGGCTGTAGCCAAGGTGGATGCTAGCCGGGAGGGCGCGTCCAACAGCGACGCCAACCATGACGTCCATCACCACAGTAGTAGCAGGCGAATGCGCAGGGCGCCTGCTCACACGTCCGCGCACTCATCTCGTGCGCTGGACAATGGATAAGTGCCGAGGGCACCTACTCCCGGTGGTAAACACCAAGCCACGGGAGAGACTGGGGCCAGTAGGTACTGTCACTCCTGGAGGTCACGGCGGCCGGGTCAGCAAACGTGACCAGACGGGAAGAGTTGCACTACCACAGCACGCCCGGAGAAGACAGTCCGACTAACTACGGCCACTAATGCTGCTGCCACTAATGGAGCGAAGACTGCTCCAAGACGAGAAGGGGTGGCGGCTGCAGGTGTGGCTGCTGCTCCAAGCGGTAGACGACCCAGCCCTCGGAGTTGGTAGGACTCGAATCCGCCGTCGATCCTACGGGGTGAAGTGCACGCACCAATCCACGGGTCCCAGAAAGACGCCGGTCGAGGAC